>BQNB010002641.1:3122-122580 GCA_026074375.1 Tanacetum coccineum | reverse complement strand
ATTTTTCTTAATGTAAAACTAAAAGTACTTTTTTTAAAACTAAAAACTATTTTTTTGTAATTCTCTGAAACTTTATTCTATTTTTTATGAATTTTCTAAAATTAAAACATTCAAAAAACTATTAAAAATAAACTATTTGATGGAAAATTACAAAAAATTCAGGAAAAATCTAAAATGTAACAAAGATTACTAAAAAATTAAAAGAAACAACTCAGCTTATCGAATAAGCTGAAAAAAGGGCTTATTAGGCTACGACTTATTAAAAATTAGAAAAAGGAAAACGTGTATAAAGATTAAAAAGAAAGGGAGGTTGACGGATGAGCTATTGAAGCAAAGTGTTAAGGCGTGTGTGTTGTGTGCAAGAGGTCTTGGGTTCGAGGTCTGGCAACCCCTTTTTGCTATTTTTTTTATTTTTTGCTTATTTTCAAAAACTGAATGCTAGAACTTATTAAGGACTTATTTTTAAGCAACTTTAATGAAAGAAACAGCAAAAAGCTTAAACTCAAAAACAAGCTTAAAATCAGCTTATGAATAAGCTGATTGCAGAAAGTGGGCTTTTGAGCTCACTTTCACTTAAACAATTGATAAAAGCTCAAATTAAGCTTAATTTAAAAACTGAAACCTGTTCTAGACTCCTTATGACATGCTTAAGTTAGAACTAAGAAGCTTATTGAACTAGAATCATGTTAAGCTAACTGAATTTTGAAGGAAAACTAGTAAACTCAGGTTTTTACTCAAAAAGCACAAAAACAAAATAAGCTCAAATGCTTAATAAGCTATATTAGAAACTCAGCTTTTGAAAACTACTTTACCTATATATAAGCTAAGAAACCAAAATTCTAAAACTCCTAAGCTATAAACTTGATATTATAATCTAAAGCTAAACAATTTTTAACCTATGGCCTTCTAGACTGTTTGGCCTTTTTATGACTTTTGTTACAGCCAATTAATATAAGAAATTTAGTTGATTATTGAAGAGCAATACTTAATTACAATTTACTATACCTAATAACTCTAGCTAGAAGAAATTAAGCCCTAAGATCCTAAAGTAACTAGCCTAAAATTAACCCTAAAGTAACAGCAGTACTAACTGCTGTTAGTACTGATATACTTGGCAAAAGGCAAGCAACAATTGTGCAGGTTTCCTAGAGGGATAACCTGCACTTAGACACTCTTATTGAGTGTGTACAAACTCAAACCAATCAAGAACCAAGCCTTAGATGGCTTGGTTAAATAATTTGCACAAGTGAAAACTACGTGAAAATTCCGGGTGCAGTAAGAAACACTAAAATAAAGCTCAAAAATGTCTTAAAAATCTAAGTATCTTTTAAAACTTTTTAAAACTCATTTATTCATGAAAACCTTAGCTGTCAAAATTGAATTTCCAAATTGCCTTTGAATTTTTACGTAGTCAATTAAGCTTATCCAAACAGTCCTTTTAGGATATTGACAGATTCAAGATGAGCTTTTAAAATGAAAATCTACTTATTTAAACCCTTGATACACAGACATCCATGAACTTTTTAAAAACTTGACAAAAAAAAAAACATAATTTAATAGCTAAATAAGCAACAATCAAAGATCTACTTTATTTTCTACTATTTTTTGTTTTTTATGATTTTTAATGACAGCAAAAAAGAACTCTAGGATCTAAGATATAATAAGCAAAAACAGATTATAAAACACACTTAATAAGCTAGAATAAGGGAAAATAAGTTAATAAGAACTAGAAAAACAGATATAAGCAAAATCCTAAGCTAATAAGCATCTTAACTACTATTTATGCTAGAAATTAAAGACAAAAGGAATTTAAAAGAGAACTTACTTGAGCTTCAGCTTAACAGAAGCTAGAATGCTCCTAGAGTTTTGCTACAAGCTTCTGGCTTTTTTAAAATAAGCCCAGTAATTTGTCCATGGAGACTCGTTTCCATTAATTGATCCACATTCCAAAAGTCCGAAGCAATGGTGATTGATAGATTTTATGTATTATAAGTATATTAAGTCCCATTTTAGCTTCAAATCCAGCATTATAGACCTTGGGATGAGCTTATATTGAGCTGTCTATTGAGCTTATGAGTAACTTTAAGATATAATTACTTTAGGATCAAAACAGGATTAAATGAAAACTCAGCTTATATTAATGATAAAATTCAGATTACAATACTTGAGAATAACAAATTACAAGAGCTTAATAAAAGAAAATTACATTTTTTTTAAAAACTACATAAGCTAAATTTTAAGCTAAAAATTACAAGGAAAAAAAAAGATAAATGTGTGTGAGAGGTGAGGCCTATTATATAGCCGTGCTGAGAAGCTTCTAGGTCTTGATTTCTGTTAGACGCTCCTGTCAACATCATCCCTTGATCATTCTTCAATCATTGAAATCCACTTTTCCACCGTTAGATCAAAAATAGAGCTCACACGGATTGCCAACGTGGCAATCCGTTGTGATGCTCTTGTGCTTTCTCTTTGAGTGAATTCAGACCAAAAATTTCATTCCCTTTGTGCTTTCTCCATAGCCACGTGGCCTCTTGCTTAAGTGAGCTAATGAGATGCTTTGATTTGACCCATTTGTCCCTGCCATCTTATTAATGATCCTATGAATTACCTTAATTGCCCATCAATTAGGGAAAGCCCTTTGATTTACCTTGGGTTAATGTTGGGGATGATGGGTAAATAGTGCCCACGTTTTTCCGCTTGTTTTAACTGGCTCAGGGTAAAAGTCGTTTGAACTTTGGGAGAATGACACAAATGGTCCTTGTGGATGTTTATAAAAGGTATAGTGTAAAAAAGGAATTTAGGAATAGAAGAAAGAATGGTCTCCCGTGTGGTTTTTATGTCAAGGCTCTATTGGGCTAAGGATTGGGCTTTTGGATCCGGGTGAGGCCCATTTAGGGTTTAAGGGACTATTTTTGCAACTTTTGAAACTTGAAGGGTTATTTTGAAACATTTTGGGCTTTGTTGACTTCTGTTGACCAAGATTGACTGGAGTTGACTGTAGATTTGACTTTTTCTAGTTTTGGCTTTCGGCTTTTGTTCACTCTTCCGTTCTTGTGTCCTTGTTTGCCCGTTTTTGACGGTTTTTATGTGACTTTTCATATATCCGTACCTGCACACACAGAACACAAAAACAAGTATATTTTTGCCATTGTTCACTGTGTTTTAGGTTTACTATTTGGTCTTTTTTACGTATTAACGGATATGTGTCTATTTTAATCTTTTCAAATTCCCAAGACTAAATGATTGGTGTCTCACGACAATATCTCATCATTTTTAACCATACCTCGAACATACCCTTAACTAAAACTTTGAATAGTAGCCAAAGATCTTTGTTGAGAGAGAACTAAGAGGATAACAAGTTATAAAACACTCGATTTCCATTTTCAATCCTTTTTTTCTCTTTTATGATATTTCTTGATAATTAACTACCTCCTAAATACAATTTATTTGTGTTGACATAATGTATTGTTTTCTATTACCTCATGTAATTTTAAGGATCATAGAAACAAAAAAGCACAATATTATGTGTCTATAAAGTAAACTTCATCATTCCAGAGATTTTTTTCACACTTGTCCATGCTAAGCTTAAATAAACAAGTTCATTATCGATTTTATCAATTCCATGACACTAACACTAATCACATTAATACTAAATGTGGTACTTAACTTTTCCTCCAGCATATACTACTTTTGTATTCTTCAGGATGTTACTTAAAGGTCATAATACCCGAAGGCTCATTTAAGACCTTTGATTCGAATACTTTGAATTCCAAAATATAATGTTAGGTTAAGAACGCACATAATTAAGCTCCTAGCCCTTTTCAAAAAGATCAATGTCTTCAAGATTAAAGTCCACATATGAGGACAACCAAATTTGGCATTTTTATTAGGCTACTTAAGAACGCTCCATTTCATGTCATATACGAATATAGGCTCTGTATGACTTGATATGGACCATTCTTTTATTGACAGAATATACCCTATAGGCTCTTTAGGCACAATATAATACAAAAAATTATGCAACACTTTATTAAACCTTCATTTCCTTTAGAAGGCTGCATCATTCGGCCACGCCTCCGGACAAGATGTAGCAACATATTTCGACCTTGGTGGTAACTTCCTCGACTTTTTAGATGCTTCTGATGTAACATCGGTTGTGAGCCCGGGTTAAGATGCAGCAAACTTTTATCAGTCTTGGATTATGAATTCTATTTATTCCCTCATATACCCGCGAAGGCTCTTAAGGAATAAACAAAATTTTCATTAATGTGATCATATAGTATGCCAAATTAAGTATTCTGGATGTGTACTCATTCCTAATCATAAAGGAACTAAAAAACCTTCTTATTAATCTAATTATTAACCAAAAAAAACCGCACAACTCTATATATTAAACAATTAGATATAAAGCTAATGGGAGAAAAAAGCCACAAATTAACCACTTATTGAGCCTTGAAAGAAATCCAATATTCTACGTTAATGTCATGACTTATAAATTACATATCATTTCCGTTCTTCGCAACAAGAAAATTCGCAAATACTTAGCCTATATAAAATCCAACTCGGCATATTTAAAATCTACTTGAGATTAGCACAAGTCTTCATTTACTAATGATTCAAGTCTAGCATGTTTAAAGTCTACATGAGACTTAGCATAAACTATCATCATTAATTGTTAAGGGAAAAAGCTAGAACTCTACACGTACGATCGGGTCAAAGATTACTTCTTATTCTTACCAACGAAAAACCTACATTCGTGTCTTAACACTTTTTTTTTAAACAAACTTAAAAATTTAAAAATTTTGCCATTTTTATAGGAAAACGGGTACGTGAGAACAAAACAATAAGCAGGCAACATCAAATCGATAGATTCCCTCCCCAAACTAAAATGAAACATTGTCCTCAATGTTTAAAGGCGGGTCTCTATGTAAATCTAAGCCGTTTATGAATTATGCAAAGATAAACGTGAATCGATAAGATGAAAGGATATCGGATTTCCCCAAACTAATTTCACACAAAGGATGAGAAGCTCAAGTGAAATGGGATATAACACCGGACACGAGAGGCTTCAGAAATTGTTGGATCAATCCTGCAAAAATCACAACAAACAACAAACAATAAGAAACAGGAAGAGGATAGCCACAACACATCACAACACATTAAAAAATAGAAAGAAATTGGATAAGCATGGGGTGAACTCCCATAAAGCGGCTTGTTTTTGGTCACCGAGTCACAAGCTCGACTCGATCCCTGAATTTAGTTGTCCTTAGGGAGAGTGTGGAGATCTGGGACTACCTTAGGTGGTATGTTCCCTCCGAAGTAATGTTTCACACGGTGACCAATTACTTTGAAATTCGGACCATCAGGTTGAGATAATTCCACTGTTCCATAAGGAAAAACTTGAGCGATAGTGAAAGGTCCCGACCAATGAGTTTTAAGCTTTCTGGAGAATATCTTTAACCAGGAATTGAAGAGTAAAACTTGATCACCAACATTAAAGATTCGATTCTTGATCTTTGAGTCATGAAGTTTCTTCGTCCTCTCCTTGTAAATTAATGAATTCTCATAAGCTTGATCTCGAAGCTCGTTAAGCTCATTTAGTTGCAGCTTCTGATGATCACCCACAGTTTTGAGGTCGAAATTTACGTGCTTAAGAGCCCAATACGCTTTGTGTTCCAATTTAACTGGTAAATGACAAAGACTTTTCCATAACTAGGCTGATAAGGTGTGCATCACGATTGGTGTGTTAAAAGAGGTTCGGAATGACCACAAAGCATAGTCAAGCTTGTAGACCAGGAGGCACGGTTTTTCATACCGTCCTTCAGAATACGCTTAAGAACCTTACGATTTGACCACCTCAACTTGACCACTCTTTTTAAGGGGTGGGTAAAGCGATAGCTAAAAAGTTGTGTGACTCCATATTAGACATCACTTTTGGCAAATTAATCATTACAAAAGTGGGTCCACGTCACTTATTATAGCTCTCGGTGTTCCAAATCTGGGCCTAAAAGAGGACTTTAAAATTTTCACAAACTACACGAGCATCGTTTTGTGGGGAGCGCCTTTGCTTCAAACCCTTTTAAAAGATTAGTCGACTACTACAGGATATACTTTTCCCTTTGGATGACTGAAAAGGTCCATAATCAATACCCATTATATCCGAACGATTTCACAAACTTGGATAGCGTTTTGAGGCATTTCATCACGTTGAGAAATTTTTCCTTGTCGTTGGCACGTATCATATGATTTGATCATCGAATGAGCATCTTGATATATAGTGGGCCAAAAGAAACCGGCATCAAATACTTTCTCAGAGCAGTTGGGATTGCATTATGATGGCCCCCGGTGGGGTCTTTTCAGACAAGCCTTGAGGATTTCAAGAGCTTCAGTGTCAAGATACACACCTATGACATGATTTGATCCGCCACATATACGTATAAGAGGTTAGGGATCATCCTAGAATAATGTTTTACGTCTTTTGAAAAATTTCTTCTTTTGTGTGAGTTGACATTCTTTTATGATATATTCCCGGGCATGGTTATTTTGCAAAATCGTCAAACCATGGGGTACATTCGATTTTTGATATAACTCAAAGTTTTAAAGGAAATGTTCGTTTATGTCTTTGGTTTTCACAACATCTTTGTGAGGATTCTGAGTCTTGACAATATGATGGCGTAGATTTTCACTTCCTTTCTTATCAAGAATGGTGATATCGAACTCTTGTAAAAGTAACACCCATCGAAGCAACCTTGGCTTGGCATCTTGTTTGTTCATGAGATATTTCAAAGTGGAGTGGTCGGTATAAACAATGCTTTTAAATAAGACAAGATATGGCCGAAACTTTTCAAAAGCATACACTACGGCGAGCATCTCCTTCTCCGTTGTAGTGTAATGAATTTAAGCTTCGGTCATCGTCTTACTAACATAATGAATTGGTAGAAAATGCTTCTTCTTATGTTGTCCAAGAACTGCACCAATCGCAAAATCAGGCTTTGCTCATCACCACATTTATTACGAAAGGTAGGTTTCCAATCGGGACAACTAGATTGGTAGCTCGGTAAGTTCTTTCTTAAGGGTTTCGAAAGCATTGATACAATCTTGAGAAAATACAAAAGGTGTGTCTTTTTCAAGAAGGTGAGTTATTGGTCTAGAAATCTTGGAAAAGTTTTGAATGAAATGACAGTAAAATCCCGCATGACCTAAAAAACTTCTAACTCCTTTGACGGTAGTCGGATGAGGGAGTTTAGCAATCACATTGACTTTTGCTCGGTCGACCTCAATTCCGGACTTAGATATCTTATGACCTAAAACAATTCCTTCTTTACACATGAAATACATTTTTCCTAATTAAGGACAAGATTTGTGTCTTCACATCTTTTTTAACCATTGTTTCAAGATCAGAAAGACATGATCGAAACTATCACCGGAAAACGGAAAAAAATCTCCATAAAACACATCATTGTTTTTTATATCATGTCGTGAAAAATTCGCCATATACAACGTTGGAAAGGTTCCAGGAGCATTACATAATCTAAATGGCATACGACGATAAACAAAAGTACCGTACGGGCACGTAAAAGTCGTTTTCTCTTGATCATGAGGATCAATTGGAATCTGAAAATACCCCAAAAAACCATCTAAGAAACAATAGAATTCATTGCCGACGAAACCTTCTAGCATTTGATCCATGAACGGGAGAGGAAAATGATCTTTACGAGTCGCTTCGTTAAGCTTCCTTATAATCGGATACATAATCGTCCATCGATAACTAGAGGTCGGAATTAATTCATCTCTTCATTTGCAAACGATGGTCATTCCAATCCTTTTTAGGAACACAATAGATTGGACTTAACCCCATGGGCTGTCGGAGATCGGGTTTATCATTCTGGCTGCAGAAGTTTAATGTCCACGCACTTCTTAATGACTTTATGTATTTTCGGGTTCACCGTCTTTTTGAACTTTTGCACCGATGGTTGTACAAATCGTCATTCCATCAAAATCTTATGAGTACAAAACGCCAGGGTCTATACCTTGATATCGGTATTTTCCAAGCATGCATGTTTATGGATAGTTTAAGTACATAATGAGAGCTTCTTTTTGATCGTTTTTTATAACCTTTTTGCTATGATGTCGGGGGGGGGGGTTTTTTTTTGTAAATTATAATTGTTATCAAATAAGGCATATTCTAGTGAGATGGTAAGTCCTTTAACTCTAATTCCGGAGGCTCTTCAATTGAAGATTTGGCCTCGGTAACTTCACTTTGCTTAAGGTCCATCAGAGGAAGTTGAAACGGGTCATCATTTAACAATTGTTCAAGCACATAAATGTCTTCCTCTGGATTACAATTATCATGATCACTTTCCAAAAAGATTGATTTGTCATAAAGATAAGCATCTATTTCTTCCAAAGTAAATTCGGAAGTAAACGGCTCGGACATCGAAGTGGGATTGCCACTTGAAAAATCATCATTAGGAAATCCTAACAATTCCGGAACATACTCCTCACAAATCTCATCAATGATGTCAATTCGGTTTACCGATTTGTCATTCGTAGAGGAATATTTCATGGTTTGGTCTAAATTGAAAGTGACGGCTTCGTTGTCAACACGGAGGGTGATTCCTCCTTCGTAAACGTCAATTAAGGTACGACTGATTTTCAAAAATGACCTTACAAGTATAAGAGGTACTCGGGGATCAGCTTTGAAATCGACAACTATGAAATCGGCGGGAAAGTGGAATTTTCCAACTTTAACGTAGACGTCTTCGGCTAAACCCTTAGGGTAGGTTATGGATTGGTCCGCTAACTCTAAAGTCATTCGAGTTGGTGAAAGTTTGGGCAAAGAAATTTTTTTTCCAAATCGAAAGGGGCATTAGATTTATGCTTGCACCAAACAGATCCGGCCAAGGGCGTGAACATTTCTCATTCCGGGGAATTCACAAGGAGATAGGATTTACCCAGATCTCCTAGCTTTTCGGGGATAGCTTTTTATAGGAGCATTGCCGAGCAATTCTCGTTTCAATGGAATTTTCACTATTGAGCAACTTTTCTTTATTCATTAACAATTCCCTAAAAAATCGTTGATGAGACAAATCTCTCGGCATTAAAAACAACGCATCCGCAAAACTTATATCATAAGTAATCTTGAAATCATTTGAAAAATCTTCTCTTTTTGGTATGATGCTTTTTTCTCAAATTCTTTGATTATCTCGTCTTAAAAATGGGTAAGGAATATTTGCACGTAGGTACAGTTTTGGAAAATCCGCGGTTCCGGTTCGGAGTCGATTTGGGTAAAGTCTTTTGGAATTTCTCGGGTTCCGGAATTGGTTTAGGGATGAACCAGAGGTGGATTTAAGCCAGTACTTCCTTGGTACTCATTTTTTCTCCTCATCCGTTTTATTTCCTTGTCTCTCGTTCCACTACCTTTTTCTGGGAGGTTTTGTTGGATTCACACAGGGTCCTCGTAAGCTACACACACCTTTCGGGTATGTGATCGCTTTTCTTCTTGCCCTTCGAGCTTAGGAATCGTATTACTCAGTAAGAGTACGAGGTGAGGCGTGGGCTTGAAAGTAAATACTTAACATGTTTGAAGATTATTTTGCAACGTGTTTTGAAAAAGAATTATTTTGACTCAATCAAAGGGTTTGTTTGATTATTGGATGGTAGTTCTGAATTCTGGTCTTTAACTCTTCTTTTCTAAAAGTGATTTGGTATTCGCAAATTCCTAAATCGTTTGATCATTAGACTTTTTGTAATTCGAATATCCATTTTAAAAATTTTGTTCACTTGATTATTAGACACTTGAAAACGGTTTGATTTGAAAACCTTGGTTTGAAAATTCGAAGCCTGATTACTTGACCTTGAAAACCTTGACTTTGAAAAGAGTTCCCCCGCTTGAAAATTATTCCTTGACCTTGATTGTTATAATTCTATGTTGACCTTTGAGTTTGTACGGAGCAAAACCTGGTGGTGTACATCTGATTTTCTAACTCGATTTGGATGGGTTGTTGATTATAAGTTCCGTGGTTGCATAACGGTTTTTGATATTATCGGTAGCCGGGAAAATTATACCATGCATGAGCTCCACCACAGTACATAATTTTCCTCTCAACGCCTTATCTGGTACACGGGTGGGACAACACTACAATTTTTAGGAAACAATCCGATAGGTCGAAAGGCTTGATACCGCAAAGTTTATTCAATTCGTTCGCATCGTTTTGCTAACATTTTTGTTGGGAATTATATTTTGAGTTGATAAGACAAAACACGAATGAAACAAGATGGAAACATAAAGGACCAAAGTTGTAGTCAAAGAATACTACAAAAGATAAGAATTGAAAGATTTGATCAAAGATAATGATTGAATAACTGATTGATTTTATCATTATTATCATTATTAGTTTTCTTGTAAACCTTGACTCCTTATACTATAAAAGGAGGTCTAAGGTAAATAGTTTTAGTATCCATCATAGTTAGATCTCTCCAATGAGAGTCTAATAGTTAGCTTATTAGTTTATGTAATAGTTCATAGTTGACTGATTAAAGTCGAATAGTATATAGTTTATGAATAAAAACCTTGTTCATAATATCCTAGATGGGCAAAACGATCTATGAAGCCTACAATTAGGTTTTAACAATTGGTATCAGAGCGGGTTGCTCTTGATATCTAGGGTTTATACAAGGTTTGTGTGTCGTTTTTATGAAGAAAAGATGTTCGTATTAGTTTTTGGTGGTTTGAGCAAATTCGGTGAAAGTTAGGGTTTTTAATCAAACCCTAATTCAATGAAATAGGAAGGATAGTTTATGGTGTTGGTTTTATCTGATTCATGGAAGCTGCATGTTAAATTCGATGGCATAAGGGTTGTTTTAAACCCTAATAAAAAGGAACATGGCAATTTATGATGGTAGCAGCTTGTGTTTTTAAAACCCTAATTGGTTTTTAGGGTTTCGGTATTATTAATTAAGGGTTCATTGTCAGACAACAGGAAATAAATATTTAGGGTTTTTGATGCTTATCATTATCATTAATGAACGTTTGGTTCGCTGCTGTGATTTGGATGTAAAAGAAAAATGATGAAATAGTGGCATGTTTTTAGGATTATTTTGAAGAAAATTGGTTATTGCCTATTTGATGTTGTAGTTGGGTTTCACAGGTGCTTGTCTTATCATATCTTAAAGTATAGTTTTGCAGGCTATGACTTTTAAAGATAACTTGTTTGTGCTTAATTGTTGGTGACGAAGACTTGATGAATCTAGCAAAGGTGTACGATCTACCTTATGATGCTTACTACGTACATTTGCTATCACTTTAAGGAGTTACGTTAGTTGTGCTCCAGTGCTGTCCTCATTTTAATAGATTAAATAAGGATTTTGTCAAGAGATTGCGATCTACTTATATTTTGGTCTTGGTATAAGTTTGACGTCATGTGGATAGTGCAAGACATAAGACACAAGTTTGGAAAATTCTACTTCTTCAACATATGGGTTATACTCATTTTTCTTCATCAATAATTACTACTTGGAGCCTACTGAGTTCGAGATTCAAGAGATGGTTAGCATACTTTTAGGGGAAGCTTATTGTTAACATGGTTAACCATCTACATGTACCACTGAAGGGGAAATGTTTACAAGTTGCTCATCTACAGAAGACCCCTATTTGATGATGACAAAAAGGGGAAGAAGATTTGATGATTTGTAGCTTGATGATTCTTGGTCGTATAGCATGGATTAAGGGGAAGTTTCATTCGTATATCAACTTTAGGGGAAGTTCGTGCTTATTAGGTTTTGTCATTATCAACTAGGGGAAGATTGTTGGGAATTATATTTTGAGTTGATAAGAAAAAACACGAATGAAAATCAAGGATGGAAAACTTGAAGGACAAAGTTATAGTCAAAGAATTACTTCAAGTAAGATTTGAAAAGATTTTGGTCAAAGATAATGATTGAATAACTGATTGATTTTATCATTATTATCATTATTAGTTTCCATGTAAACCTTGACTCCTTATACTATAAAAGGAGGTCTAAGGTAAATAGTTTTAGTATCCATCATAGTTAGATCTCTCCAATGAGAGTCTAATAGTTAGCTTATTAGTTTATGTAATAGTTCATAGTCGACTGATTAAAGTCGAATAGTATATAGTATATGAATAATAAACCTTGTTTATTATATCCTAGTTGGGCAAAACGATATCTATGAATGCCTACAATCTATGAAGCCACAATTAGGTTTTAACTCATTTTCCCTAGAATTAAACCCTATGAAAGCATTTGTTTTTTATTTCTTCGAATAAAGTACCTTTTGACTTGTTTTCAATTATATTCAAAGCTTCCCTAGTAGTCTTACTTAACAAATTACCACCCGCTGCGGCATTTAAGGAGTCTTGTTCGTTCTCGGTTAAACCATTATAAAAGGTATCAACTTGAGTTAACTCCGAAAATCCGTGGTGAGGGCAAGATCTAAGCATACCCTTAAAAGTTCCTCGCTTCCACTAAAGATTCATCGAATTCTTGTGAAAAATAAGAAATTTTGTTCTTAAGGTGAGTGGTTTTCAAAAGGGGGGGGGGGGAAATTGGTTAACGAACTTGGTAACGAGATCGTCCTAAGTTAAAATTGAATTCAAAGGTTCTTTCTCGTACCAAGTTTTAGCGGCTCCCTCGAGCGAATAAGGAAACGTCATGAGCTTAATCACATCATTAGGCACATTCTAAATGTATGGTGAAGTAAACCTTTTGGAAAACTTTTAATATGAGCTATGAGGAGTTTTCATTTTTCTAAACCTGGAAAACGGGTTCTCTTGAACCAATTGAAGCAAAGTAGTTTGATCTCAAATTGATCGGCATTGATTTTGGGGTAAATCAATTGCTTCTCCGTAACCTGGGTGGGTGCACGAGTATTCCTCCATGTTCGATCCGAATCGCAAATATGGTTGTCCGGGATAGGAATTGGTCTCTTCTAAATTTACATGGGTCAACAAACTGACCAGATTAGGGGTTTTTTTTTGTTTATGTTGTTGCCGCGGTTATGGGTTACGAGTTTGCGAGCGAGTGCGTATGCACTTAAGAAGAGAAAATCAAAAAGGAAAAATCTAAAATTTAAAGAAGAATTTTACACTAATTTTTTTAGATTTTTATATTTTTTATTCACAACAAATTTTAATGGTTACACGAAAGAGACTTAAACCAAATAATCAACTACTTTCACGGTTAGAGACTCTTAAAAATTGCTTTTTAAGAGTCGTGAGCCTGTATTTCAGTTTAGAGACACAAATGGCAAGTGTTAAAATATTTCCGTTCGATTTTGCCGCTCCCCCCTACGCCCCCCGCTTCCCACGCTTCACCCCCTACCCCGACTTATTTATGATAATACCTCAATTGAAGGAATTATATGTTGGTGTTCTTTTACCAACTTTGTTTATTTTATTTATTTTCTTTTTAAGGACAATTTTTTTATATTTTTGATTTTTTTTATGTTTTTATGATAATTATACTTAAAAAGAAAAAGAAAATATTTTTTACTTTTTATAATTTTTAATTTTTTGGATTTTTGAATTTTTTTAACAAAAATGAAACTTTCGAGGACGAAAGGATCTTCAAATCTTATCAACAAACACAAAACGAGAGATTCGTTAACTCAAATCCCCGGCAGCGGCGCCAAAAATTGATTGTAGATTTTATATACGCAAAAATATATAATATAAAATATTCCAAAAGAGCAATTAAGAACTTTCCTTAAGTCTCCCTTAAGAAAAGCTCACTCTAAAAGATATATATAATATATAATATACGTATGTTTTCCGGAAAGTATGATTTCCCGGGTCGTTTTCCCAACGATTTGAGAAATTGAAACCTCGCTTGATATTGGATATTGATTTGAATGGGTTCGAAGATTGATTGGGTTTTCTATAACTACTAATTAAAAGCACAATTAAAAACAATCAATTAAAAACAATTAAACACTTAACAATTAACGGGAAACAAATAAAACGCGACAAATAAGCAAGTACACTAAATTTAACTCCTAAAAATTCAAACTAAATTTCTAAACCTAAATTAGGACAAAAGAAAATTTTAAGAAAAAGAAAAACATTTTTTTGATTATTTTTTAATTTATTATGAATTAAAAACTAATTTAATCTAATTAAATCCTAAAAAATAGCAAATTAAGTACTAAAAATTTAGAAAAATGATTTTTAAACTTAGAAAAGTCTAAAATAACATAAAAACTCAGAAAACTATTTTTAACTATTTTTAAAATTAAAGTCCTATTTTTAAACTTAAAATTAAAAGCTCAAAAATGAAAATTAAAATCTAAAAGGTGTAAAAATGATTTTTCTGAATGTAAACCTAAAAGTAATTCTTATAAAACTAAAAACTATTTTTTTGTAATTTTCTGAAACTTTTTTCTATTTTTTATTGATTTTTCAATTTTTAAACCTACGAAAAATCCTAGAAAATAAACTAATAATGGGAAAATTCTCAAAAAATCAGGAAAAGTCCTACTAGCAACAAGGAAGAAGAGAAAAATAAAACAAAACAAACAGCTAATCAAATAAGCTCTAAAATAAGCTGGATAAGCTTCGGCTTATAAAATAAAAAGGAAATGAAAAAGACTACTAGTATTAAATGGGGAGAAAGGTAACTGGATGAGCTATTGAAGCAAATGGTTAAGGCGTATGGTCTATAAACAGGAGGTCTTGGGCTCGAGGTCTGGCAACCCTACTTTTTGCTATTTTTTATATTTTTGACTTTTAACAAAAACTAAATATTAGGACTTAAAGAAAACTGAATTTTAAGCACTTTTTATGAAGACAACATAAGCTAAAAACCAAAATTGAGCTTAAAAGGAGCTTATTAAAAAGCTGATTGCAGAAAGTAGCCCTTTGAGGCTTATAAAACTTGATTTTACTTAATTGACCACTAAGACCTCAAATTAAGCTTAAAATCAAAACCAAAAGCTGTTCTAAACTCCTTATGATTTGCCCTATCTACTTTTAACAAGCTAAAGTCATGACTAACACTTAAACCTATCTGAATCTAAGGATTTAAACCTGCAACTCAGATGACAACTCAAAGAGCTTAAAATCAAAATAAGCTATTGAGCTTATTAAGCTATGACAGAAACTTAACTTTTGCAAGCTTGATAATCACCTAATATGCTATGAATTCAGATAATAAAAACAACTTTTATAAGCTAAGAAATTAAAATTAAAAGCTAAGATTCAATACTGCTGTTTTTGGTCTTTTTGAGGTTTTTGTGAACTTTTTTAAGCTAAATGAACATAAGCAATTAAACTAGAAATGAGAAAACTGGTTTAAAACTGAATTAACCTATATGAAATCTATAAACTACTTGAATTTTAAAATCTAAAACCTACAAACACTTAGCTAGATTGAGGCTTAAAGAAGACAGGAGTAGTAACCTATGTTACTACTGCTTGTGCAAATTGCAAATGAGTGAATCAAGCTTGCAGGTTCCCTTAAGGGACAATACTGCACTAGTCACTCTTATTGAGTGACTTTGAACACAAAACAAGCAAGAACCAAGCCTTGGATGGCTTGGTTAAATTTTTCTCAATCTAATTTAAAAGGAAAAATCCCCTGGTGCTGGCTTAAGCAAATTACACTAAAACCTATTCAATTCTGAAAACTAACTTATAAAATCTATTTCATAACTAATTAAAAATGATTTCAAAGCTGACTCAAGCAAAGTCCACAACTCAATTTGACTTTTGATGGTCAAACCTAGTTGTACCAAACACTCCTTAATTGTAAGACATAATTGATTAAACCTTTTAATTATGAAAACTAGCTAACTAAACTTTGATACCAGATATTACTAGGATTAAAACAAACTTAATAAACACAAATTAATAACCTATTTAAGCTAGAGCTAAGATGTAAAGACTATGCTAACTACTATATTTTTTTATAGATTTTTAAGAGAAATTAAGTTATGACTAAATCTAAACTATATTAGGTTAAAACAGATAATCAACATACTAAATAAGCTAGAATAAAAGTGAATAAGCACTAGTAAGCAAACAATTAAGATATTAAACAAATGCTACACTATAAAGCATAAATATAACTAAATAAATAAAGAACAAAAGAAATTAATTAAGACTTACTTTAAAGGCTTCAGCTAACCAGATAGCAAAACACCAAAAATAGCAGCTAACAAGCTCTAGCTTATCGATATTGGATAACTAGTAAAGGTCAATGGAGTCCTACCACAATTGTCTCCCCTTTCATTAGCTAAAATCCAATTAAAGCAAAGGTGATAAGATTATTAGCTGATTTTAAAGTCCAGTATGATTAAGGTAAGGATTGAGCTCAATTATTAGCTTAGAGACTAATAGAGCCTTATTCCAGTAGCTTATGATATTTAGGCATAGCATTTAAAAGTAAAAGGTGAAGAGCTTATGAAAACAAGAGCCTTAATAGAAGACTATTTAAAAACTGGAATTTCAATAACATAAAATCGTGATTACATTAACTTGAAAGGAATAATTACAACTGATTTAAAAGAAAATTACAATAAGTTATTAATAAATCTAAAGCTAAACTAGGTGTAAAAAGGAAAAAAGAATGATACAATTTGTGTGAGGGGAGTGTGTGCTATTTAAGCCTGAAGTTTGAACATTCTAGCCTTCCTTGTCTGCCCACGCTCCTTTTGATCGTGCCCGTATAATCAATCATTCATTGTAACTTCAATATGAGCCCTTGATCAAGTAGTGCACAAACTATTGCCAAGCTGGCAATCCTTTGTGTTGACAGCTTGTTTACTTGTGAGTGCTAAAGTGAAAAACCCACACACCCTTGTGCTTTTCTTCGAGTCCCACGTGGCATTCCTTTGTTGGAATTGGGCCAATAGGGTGCTGAGTGACGAATTAAAAACTCGCCATGGTGTTCTGTAACCACTTGAATTGGACTATCCGCCCTTTAATCCGAATTGCCCTTTGATTTGAGATAGTGTAAAAGGAGGAAGATAATGAAATAGTAATAACAAAATTTCCGCCTATTTTTTTCGTTTTTTTAACTGAAAGAGGTAAATGGGGGTGAGTTTAGGATTATGGCAAGTATTTTGTCCTTTTTTTCTAAGTGAAAAGAAATACACATCAATTGTATTAATCCTCTTCATAAATGGCATATTATAGTCCCTGGAGTTTAAAAAAGGAAATGGCTAGGGCCCTTGCTTTTGGATCATCCGTGTAAGGGTTTTAAGGAAGATATTGAGGCCAAATGTAGGTTAGTGCACTATTTGTGTAACTTGTAAAACTTGAGGGGATTGATTTTGTGATTTTGGATTTCTTCCTTTAGTTTGACTTAGACTTTTTGCCGGAGTTGACCGAGGTTGAACTTTTCTGGCTTTGAGGCGAAGAATCTTTGCTTCTCTTCAAGCTCTTTTCCTTTCTTGTGTCCGAGTTTAGCTCGTTTTGACGGTTCTTGGTGATATTTGAAAATACCGTACCTGCCACACACAAAACACAAAACAAGTATATTTTTCCAATTTTAGAGTGTTTTGGGCTTTAATTATAATTTGGTGCCATTTTTAAGTATAAACAGATATCGTATTTTTACACTTATCAAAATCCCCAAACTAATCGATTTGCGTGTCCTCACGCATATCACATGCCTTATAACCAAATACCTAAAACTTCCCCAAACTGAAACCGTTGAAAAAGTAGCAAAGATTTTTGTTGAGCAGAGCTAAGATATCACAATTTATAAAACAACCCGATTTCCATTTCAAAGATTTTTTTTAATTTTATTGAATTTTCTTGATAGACTATCTAACTATAACTATTCTTATGTTAACATAATGTATGTTCTCATTACCTCATTGTGTAACTTTAAGGATCATAGGAACAAAAAGCACATTTAGTGTCTAAAAGATAACTCATCATTCCTGATTTTTCACTTATTTTCCCAATCTATCATAAAATAAGATCACGTTAAGTTACGAGCTAAGTGTCTAAGACTACTTAATAATTACAACTTGTGAATTTTCTCTCGACATAATCATATATATAAGTGTGTGTGCTCAAATCATTTAAACCAATGGAACCACATATTTTAGATAGTTGAAAATCCGACCAACTATACACAGGCCTTTTGAGCTAATAAGTTTTAAATCAGTTAGTAGGATCACAACTCAAGCAAACAAAAACCTCTTAAGCTAAGTCATCTTGGTTGTTCACTTGTTCTCTGAGTGACTTTTCATCTCAAGCATCCCACGTTATCGGTAAGATCTAAGGTGCTTTGAAACCCATCCGGAGAATAATAAGAGACGCATGAAAACATCCGATGAAAAGCCTTGTAGACTATTTGCAACGTTAGTTCAAAAGAATATCATTGGATTTAGAAATGAAACCTTACTATTAAATTATCTAACTTGCAACACTATTATTATTATTTACATTATTAGCTAGAACCGGTATCAACTTTTCTTTCGATCGACACATCGGCGCACGCATCCGACAAGAGCCCGTATAAATATTATGATACCAACCCTAAATATTCACCTCCACACTTTCTTTCGATGTCACTTCGGGAGCGAACCGAACAAATGCCCATGTACATTATTGCGATGGAGTTTGTATATTAATTATTAACACTAAGGATTTATAACTTGCATCCTTTTTATTCACCAACTACATTTTTTTATTTATTAATTCAACACATTATTTTTGCAAATAGAAAAATTTCGTTTTAGAAAACCAAAGTATAAACTTGACTAAAAATTCTATTTACAAATGATGTAGACATCATCATTGAAAAAGCTTATTCTTCATAAATATGGTTGAATTTAGAATTTTAAAGAAAAAAAAAAAAAAAAAAAAAAAAAAAAAAAAAAAAAAAAAAAAAAAAAAAAAAAAAAACAAAAAAAAAAAAAAAAAAAAAAAAAAAAAAATAAAAACTATTAATTTGTAAACATTTAAAGAGAACACGTATGAATCATCATTTTAAGAACATTGGGAAGAAACCCAAACAAGGTTTATTCTTATAAGCCTTTAAGTTTTCCAAATAAACTTTGTTTAGCATCCTAATTCGTAATCAACACTATCATCTCTTATTCTTTGTAATTTAAAATCTCTAATAAAGAATTACGCAAATACTTAGCCTATATACAATCCACTCGCATATTAAAATAATCTACTTGAGATTAGCACAAGTCCTTCATTTACTAATTATTTTCAAGTCTAGCATGTTAAAAGACCTACATGATACTAAGCACAAACTATCATCATTAATTGTTAAGGTAAGAAAGCAAGAACTTCAACCATTCAACCGGGTCAAAAATTACTTCTTAATATCTCACCAACTAAAAACCTACAATCGAGTCTTTAACACATAGTTATTTTAATCAACTACTAAGATTTTTTTTATATTTTTCATTTTTTACTACAAATAGAACTTAAAATAAAAAATTTTTGTGGGAAAACGGAGTACGTGAAACCAAACAATAAGCATGCAACAACAAATCGATAGTATTTCCTCCCCAAACTAAAACGAAACATTGTCCTCGATGAATAAAGGCGGGTTCCTACGAAATTAAGCTGATATTATGAATTATGCAAAGATAAACGTTAATCGATAAGATGAAAGGATATCGGATCTCCCCAAACTAATTTCAAACAAGGGATAGGAAGCTCGAGTGAAACGGGACACAACACCGGACACAAGAGGCTTTAGAAATTGTTGGTTCAATCCTGCAAAAATCACAACAAACAACAAACAATGGAAAATTGAAAAAAACTAGCCTCAACACATCACGACACATTTGTTAAAAAATAGAAAGAAAATTGAAAAGGATAAGCATGGGGTGAACTCCCACGAAGCGGCTTGTTTTTTGTTACCGAGTCACAAGCTCGACTCGATCCCTAAATTTAGTTGTCCTTAGGGAGAGCAACACAAGAAACTTCCATTGGATCTAGATAAGAAAATGGAAAGGTGATGATGCCGGGGTAAAAAATGGTGTCTTCACTCCCGAAGGAGAGAAATGAAGAAAGAAAGAAGGAATGAAGTGACAAATCGGAAACGTAAGGGGGGAAGGTGGTAAATAATTGGTCATAAAATCATGAGATTTAGAACACCCTACAACACTTTGTTTATCAAATACCCGATTTGGGTTCAAAACATTGCTCAACATCCGGTGGTTCCGGTGGAAGGACGAGATTGACGGATCATCTTGTGTGTCAAGTTTTATGGTAACCTCATGATCTTCATCTTCGGGATCAACATTCTCGACACCTGGAGGAATTAAATCATCTGGGAAAACAAGGAAAAATAGTCGATCTCTTCTGTGCGGGTACACTATCCTTAACGTGGATAGTGAAATACGGGAAGGAGACTCGAAAACTGAAACTATGAATAGTATGAACATTTTCCTATGACTGGGAAGTTGAAATCTCACAAAGCACTGTCATAAGACTAAGATATTCCTCAAATTCACGATCATTCCTCAAGGAAGTGTTAAAAGTTCACCTCAACTCATTGGAAGATGATCACTTTCTTGAGAAAAAGTAATCGAAGATTCATTTTGTTCTGGTTCATGATCGGAAATCACTTCGGAAGCGAGATTATGGAAGTATCATCACTAAGCAGATTATCAAGAAAAGTTACGTCTCCTTCTGAATCGAAAATAAACCTTCCTTAAATATTAGAAAAAACTTCCCATAGCTAGAAAAACCATCGATCTCATCAATATCGTCCTTCTGAGTAAAACATTTCCCAAACCTTAATCGGACAAAGGTGTATTAATAAAACTGCTCATCGGAACGTTAAGAATTCTTTGATCTCGAATCTTCTTCCATTTCATCAAAAAAAGAATTATGTGCAAGATTTGAAATAGTCACAAATTCAAAAGGATTTAATAAACATGAAAATCTCTTCATGAAGTCCTTCTTTAAGAGATCGAACATTACCCGGTGGTAACGAATCAAGAGGAGCAAGTTCATCAGCGAACTTCTCAAAATTATCACTAGTCTTCACCGGAGAAGAACTAGGAGAAGGATCATCAGAATGAGTAGTGGTACTGCCACTAAATGGATCATCTTTTGAGAAATCGATTACAGAAATGGCGTGAACAAAATGCTTATTTTTGTTTTTCTCAGATTTATCGCATAATAAAACAATGTCTTCCTTTCCCTACTCATAAAGTTATATGTTTCTTCGGTACAAATCAATTAGAGCTTTTGGGCGGTGCGAAGGAAGGGGTCTTCCTAAAAAAATAAGGCACTTCACGGGTCGGGTTCAAAATTAACCACCACAAAATCCGCAAGAAAAGTGAAACCATCAACTCTAACTACAACATCCTCGGCTATGCCCATTGGGTGAGTAATGGAACGATTGGCAAGCTCGAGTGTCATTCGAGTAGGATCAAAGCCTGTCAAGCCAAGTTGCTTGTAGAATAGAAATGAGTAAAAGATTTATGCTAGCTTCCGGAATCAGCTAAAAGCACTGTCCCTATCAAGTTCTTGTAAAGCCCATGGATAGAAATTTTCCCTGAACTTTCGAGCTCTCGGAATTTGGTTCATGATGATGGCAGAACATTCAACATTCACAGTTGTGATGGCGATCTCCCTAGCTCTCTTTTGTTCCATAGCAAACGAGCTTTACCCCTTTGTTTAACCTTTGGCATTTCGACAAGACGTCTTTCAATCCAATCCTCCTAAACGAAGTTTTTGAACATCTTCCAAAACCGGCTATGTTTAGCAACTTGGTTTTATCGGTTCTCTCTCACTTTCATCTTTCAAGGATATGAAGTTTAGTATTGATATGAATAGTAATGGAGAAATTAAATCTTTGAAATTTCAACAATAACGGTTTTCTTGCTTTTAGTTATTGAATTTTCCATGAACAATGGATTCTTCTTCCTCCGAGGTGGGAACTTTGCGGTATTTTTCCAAAGTTTGATTTGCACTTTTTCCGTTGACCGTCCTTTGGTTTTTATTCGGGTTCTTTTTGAGGATTAGAACAACGGGCGTAGGAACAAGAGGAGCTAAGTGCCCTTCCAAATTTTACCGCTCCTTGTGGAGATAGCATTAATTTGCTGACGAGGTTAGTTACGGTTTGACTTGGAAGAGTTCCTGAATTCGAAGTAGAGGCGGAATCTTTGAAATTATTACAAAGATTTGTCAACAAACTCGTACATACCATTTGATTTGCAAATTTTACACTTAGATTTGAACATTCATCAACACCGCATCGTTTGCATTTAACTAGTATTCAAAATCTTTTTTTCAAAACACCTTGGATTTGAGGTGTAGGAGCTTGATATGGTGGAACTTGGTAAACTGGTGGTTGATTGGTTGGTGGTTGAAAAACTTGACCTTGATTGTTTTGATGGTTTTGATTGAAATTACCTCCACGGTTTTGATTCGAATTGAAATTGTTTCCTTGATATCGGCTTTGGTTTCCTTGGTTGTTTTGAACATTTGGTTGATTAAAACCGGGTGGTCTCATCTGATAAGGCCAAATTAGAGGATTCTTTGAACAAAGTTGCCAACGCGGTGGTTTGTTGGAATTGATGAATGTTATCATGAAAAACGGGAAAATCATTCCTTGTTAACGGACAATTGTTGAAATTATGGTTTGAACCACATGTGACACAAACTTCCTCGACTGCTTTGACGGTAGCAGGAGTCGTAACATTCTTTTCACTAATCATCTTTTCTAATCGGCTCATTCGAATATCCATTTTGTCTTCAAGAGAAGCGACGAGTTGTTGAAATTCAAAAGAATTAGAAGGTGTAGAAGTAGAAAGAGGAGCATTCGTACTCGCTCTTGGTTCAATTGCATGACTTCTTGAATAACGAACCTTGGATTTACTCTCAATAATGGCTAAACCATCACGAGGCATCTTATCTAGAAAATTTCCACCCGCGGCGGAATCTAAAGCATCTTGATCATTGGTATTCAAAGAATTGTAAAACGTATCAAGTTGATGTAATTCCGAGAAACCATGATGAGGACATTGATTGAAGAGAGGTCCATTGAAACGATCCCCATGCTTCGTTGAAAGTTTCATTCGGTTTTGGTAGAAAGTGGTGATTTCCATCTCGAAGGTAGTTGTTTTCGAAGTGAAAGAAGTGGTTAATGAATTTTCGAGACCAAGATCATCCCACTTAGAATCGATCGGTTGGTTACTTATCTAGCCAAGTCCAGCATTCACCTTCGAGAGAGAAAGGAAAAACAAAGCTTAGATCGTATGTATCAGGAACTTCAGATGTCCTAAACGTGGAAGTAACCTTGTTGAAAAATAGGAGATGATTATGAGGGTCTTGTTTACCCGTAAATTGATTACATTGAACAAGATTGATCAAAGGTTGTTTAAGCTCAAAAATGTTTCATTAATCGTTGGTACAACAATTGCATCTTCGTATCCCTCGATGGGAGCTTGTAGCATTTGAGCCATGGTACGATTGTCGGCCATTGGAAACTCAGGTTCCTCAACAATAACCGTTGTTAATTGTTGTTGTCGACGATTTTGATTTCGAGCTTGAGAACGAGTGCGCATGCACTAAAAATAAATAAATTAATAAGTAAAAAAATTACACTAATTTTTTTGGATTTTTGAATTTTTTAGCAATCTATTTTAAACGGATACACGGAAGACAACTTAAATCCAAATAACCCCTTAACACACGGTTAGCTCCCCTAAAAATTTCTTCTTAAGGTGAGCCGTATTTCGTAAGTGACACAAATGACAAGTTTTAAAATCTTTGGTTCGATTTGGGAACTTTTCAAGTTCACCGGAACTTATTTATGATAATACCTCGATTGAGAGTATTATAGTAAAAAGAAAAAGAAAATATATTTTTTACTTTTAAATTTTTTAAATTTTTTGGATTTTTGAAATACTTAACAAAATAAAACATTTGAGAAACGAAAGGATTCTTCAAACCCAAACTCAACAAACTTAAACGAAGAACTTTTACACAAGTCCCCGGCAGCGGCGCCAAAAATTGATTGTTGATTTTATACACGCAAAATATAATAAATATTTCAAAAGAGCAATAAGAACTTTCCCTTAAGTATCCTTAAGAAAAGCTCACTACTAAAAGAAATATATAATATAAAATAACGATATTTTTTTACCGAAAGTAGAATCACCCGGGTCCGTTTCCCAACGACTTTTGAAATTGAAACATCGTTTTAGCTCGATATGAAT
The DNA here is from genome assembly GCA_026074375.1 of Tanacetum coccineum. Taxonomy (NCBI): domain Eukaryota; kingdom Viridiplantae; phylum Streptophyta; class Magnoliopsida; order Asterales; family Asteraceae; genus Tanacetum; species Tanacetum coccineum. The sequence continues at coordinate 98,405 of BQNB010002641.1, read as the reverse complement.
TTAAATAGAAGAAAGGATACTGTAGTATCTCATAAACCACTAAATAAAAGCAACAATTAAAATGAACAATTAAAAGCTATTAAACACTTAAACAATTAACGGGAAACGAATAAAACGCGACGAATAAGCAAGTACACTAAATTAACTCCTAAAAATGCAAACTAAACTTCTAAACCTAAAATAGGACAAAAGAAAATTTTAAGAAAAAGAAAAACATTTTTTTGATTATTTTTGAATTTATTATGAATTAAAAACTAATTTAATCTAATTAAATCCTAAAAAATTAGAAAAATGATTTTTAAACTTAGAAAAGTCTAAAATAACATAAAAACTCAGAAAAATATTTTTAACTATTTTTAAAATTAAAATCCTATTTTTAAACTTAAAATTAAAAGCTCAAAAATGAAAATTAAAATCTAAAAGGTGTAAAAATGATTTTTCTGAATGTAAACCTAAAAGTAATTTATATAAAACTAAAAACTATTTTTTTGTAATTTTCTGAAACTTTTTCTATTTTTTATGATTTTTCAAAAATTTAAACTTAGGAAAAATGATAAAAATTAATCTACTTAATGAAAAATTACCAAAAAATCAGGAAAAATCTAAAAAGAAACAAAGTTTACTAGAAAAATGAAAGGAACAATACAGCTTAACTAATAAGCTGTAAAAGCCCTTGAATAAGCTACGGCTTATATATTAGAAAGGAGAATGAAAATGAGTACAAGTATTAGATTGTGCAAGATAAGGTTGGATGAGCTATTGAAGCAAAGTGTTAAGTCGTGTGTGTTGTGTGGGCTAAGAGTCGTGGGGTTTCAGGTCCCTGGCAACCCTCACTTTTGCACTTTTTTTATTTTTCAACTTTTCAAAAACTGAAAATACCCATACTTATAAAAACTTATTTTAAGCAACTTAAAACTGAACTTTAGTCTGAAAATGAAAAATAATCACTTGAAACAGCTTTATGAAAAGCTTTCTACAGAAAAGTGGTGGGCCTTTGGAACTTATTTTTGCTAAACACATGCACTAAGGCTCAAAATAAGCTCAATCTAAATTCAAAAGATGTTTCCAACAGCTTAAAATGTAAGGAAATTAGAAATGAAAAGCTACTTTAATTTTAAAACACATAAAAGCTAACTAAATAAAGAGTAAAAAACTGCTAACTCAGAAAGGAACTTAAAACACAAAAAACCAATAAGTTCAAAATGCCACATTATCAAAACAACCCTAGCTAATAAGAAAACTAGTTAAGCAACTATTAAGCTATGAATCTAACTTATAAATCCTATTCCTATAAGCTAGAATTCAGAATTAAATACTACTTGTTAACTACTATTATTTTTGGTCTTTTTGAGTTTTTGATGAACTTTTAAGCTAGGTTTACCTAAGAAAATAAGCTATTTTATGAAAAGCAATACTAAATCTATATTAACCTATATGAAAGCTACTACCTACTTGAATTTAAAGGTTTAAAAACTCATAAAACTAGCTTAAATGGCAAAGAGAAAAACAACAGTACTAACTGCTGTTAGTACTGCTGGTTCAAATGGCAAAGCCACAAAACCAATGTGCAAGTTACCTTGAAGGTAAAAACTGCACTTGACACACTCTTATAGAGTGTTTAAACACAAATTAAGCACAATCTAAGCCTTGGAAGGCTTAGATCAAATTTTCACAAGCACAAGGAAAAGGTGAAAGTACCCTGGTGCCGGTTCAACAAGAATGAGCCAAACTTTTTAAATTTTGAAGACTAAGCTCTAAAAACTCTTTACCTAATGATTATAAGTGAAATCAAAGGTGACTAAATCAAATTGCACAAAATCCTTTGACTTTTAGAGGTCAAATTAGCTAATGCCAAACACTCCTTTAAGATTTAGACAGATTTTGCTTAAGCTATCAAACTTGAATTTCTTCTAACAAAGCATCATTACCAGATCTTAAACATCTTATATTAAACTTAATAAACATAAATCAACAATCTTCTTAAGCTTAATCTAGAATCTAAGCTATGCTAACTAATTTTTTTGGTTTTTATAGATTTTAAGACAAATTAAACACTAATCTAAGATCTAACTATACTAAGCTAAAACAGATGGTTTATAAGCACTAAGAAACAAGTTAAAACACAAATAAGCAATAAGAAAACAGATAAGCACTTTTAATAAGCAAATAAGCAAATCTAAGCTAATTAAGCAATTATTAAGCTAAAACTTAAAATTAAAGAAGACTTACAATGAGCCTAGCTAAACAAGGCTTAAAATGCTCTTAGAGCTTATTCAACAGCTCTGGCTTATTAAAAATAAGCCAGTATAAGTCCATGGGAGTCCTTCCACATTTGACTCCCCTTCCATTAGCTTAATAGTCCACAAGTCAAGGTAAGGTATTAGTTAAACTGATTTTAGATTTTAAATATGATTAGGACTGAATTAAGCTCAAATCATGAGCTTATAGACTCATGAGAGCTGAACATGAGCTTATGAGAGCTTATTGGTAAGATGAGAGTTGAGAGCTTATGAATGTGAAACAAAGTGATGAAAACTAAATTGAAATTTTATTAATTGAACTAAACAGATTACAAGAGATTTAAAATGAAAATTACATTTAAACTAAAAACTTCATAAGCTAAATTACTTAAAAGAAAAATTACATGAAAAAGAGATGCTATGTGTGTGAGAGGTGAGGGTATTTATAGTACTCCAGGGAAGCTTCTAGGCTGTGCCTTGCTGCACACGCTCCTTTGAATCCCCACCATTCAATCATTCAATCATTGGCAAATGATTAAGAGCCGTTGGATCACTTTTTGGGATCACACGGATTGCCAACATGGCAATCCGTTGTGAGGTCTTGTGTTTGTTGTGTGAGAGCCCTTAGTGCAAAATCCATCTACTCTTGTGCTTCTTGCCATAGCCACGTGTGATTCTTGCTTTAGTTAGCCAATAAGAGTGCTTGATTAGACTGATTTGACCCTGCCATTGCGTTCTCCATCACTTGAATGGTCTAAATCACCCCTCAATTTAGAAAAGCCCTTTGATTTTGACAGCTAGGAAAATTGAAGGAGACGGTGAATAGTGCTCCCTTCTTGGCGCCATTTTTTAACTGAAAAGGTTAAATTCGTTTTAAACTTTGGCCTATTGTCAAGAATGGTCCTTGTCTTTTGTTTATCTCATTTGTAGTATTAAAAGGACTTTTAAAAATGGCATGAATGGCCCTTGTGGTTTTATAAAAGGGGTATTGGGCTAGGGTTTGGGCTTTTGTTGTGGGCTTGGACTTGGTTTTTGGTTTAAAGGTTTCCGGGTATGGTTTTTAGGGTTTAAGGGCCCAATAAGAGTTAGGGACTATTTGTGTAACTTTTGGAAAGTTAAGGGATTGATTTGGAACATTTGGGATTTTGTCATTTTGTGGTTGACTTCTGTTGACCCAGGGTTGACTGAAGGTTGACTGAGGGTTGACTTTGGCTTCCGGCTTTCGTACACTCTTCCGTTCTCGTGTCCGTGTTTGCCCGTTTTTGATGGTTTTCATGTGATTTTTGATATATCCGTACCTGCACACACAAAACACAAAAACAAGTATATTTTTGCCATTTTAAGTATGTTTTTAGTCATTTAGGGTCATTTTTGGTGTTAACGGATATGTGTATTTTACACCTATCAAAATTCTCCAAACTAAACGATTGCGTGTCCTCACGCAATATCACATGCCTTATAACCAAATACCTTGAAACTTCCCCAAACTAAACCTTTGAAAAGTAGCAAAGATTTTTGTTGAGAGAGTTAAGAGATCACAAGTTATAAAACACCCGAATTCCCATTTTCAAAACTTTTTCTCTTTTTATGATTTTTCTTGATATATTATCTAACTACAACTTATTCTTGTGTTGACATAATGTATTATTTTCATTACCTTGTGGTAACTTTAAGGATCATAGAACAAAAAGCACAATTAAGTGTCTAAAAGATAATTTCGTCATTCCCAATTTTTCACTTTTCCCATGCTAAGCTTAAAAATAAGATCACCGTTAAGTATGAGCTAAGATGCTAAGACTACTTATAATTACAACTTGTGAATTTCTCTTCCTGACATAAATCATATATTTAAGTGTGTGTGTTCAAATTAATTTAAACCATTAAATCCACATATTTAGATAGTTGAAATCCGACCAAGCTTTACACATGGGCCTTTTGGGCTAATATGTTAATCACTTAGTAAGATCACAACTCAAAGCAAACAAAAACCTCCTTAGCTAAGACATCGTTGGTTCACTTGTGCCTCCATAAATGACTTACTTTCTTAGCATCCCACCGTCGATCGGTAAGTGCTAGACTTTTGACACACCCATCCTGGAGAATAAAATCGAGACGCATGAACTTCCAATGAAAAAGCCTTGTAGACTTTTGCAAACCTTAGTTCAAAAGAATATCTTGGTTTTAGAGAATGAAACTTTTACTATTAATTTTCTAACTTGCAACATTATTATTAATATTTACATTATTAGGCTAGGAACCGGTATCACTTTTCTTTCGACGACACATCGGCTACGTCTCCGACAAGAGCTCGTGTACTTATTATGATACCAACCCTAAATATACATCCTCCACCCTTTCTTTCGATGTCACATCTGGAGCGAACCAACAAATGCTCATGTACTTTATTGCGATGGATTTTGTATATTAATTATTAACACTAAGGATTTATAACTTGCATCCTTTTATTTACCAACTATATTTATTATTATTATTAATTTTTTTTAACTACATTTTTATTAATAACACATTATTTTTGCAAATAGAAAAATTTCATTTTAGAAAACCAAAGTATAAACTTGAACTAAAATTCTTATTTACCAACGATGTTGACTTCATCATCGATAAAGCTTTTTCTTTAAATATGTTGATTAGACTTTTAAGAGTAAAACTCTAATTTGTAAAAATTAAAGAGAACACTTATAATAAATCAACTTAAGAAACCGGGGAAGAAAAACCACAAGTAATTTCTAATAAGCCTTTAAGTTCCCAAATAAACCTTGTTTAACATCCTAACATCGTAATCAACACTATCATCTGTCTATTCTTTGCAATTTTAAAATCACTAAAGAAATTCGTAAAATACTTAGCCTATATAAAATCCAACTCGGCATATTTAAAATCTACTTGAGATTAGCACAAGTCTTCATTTACTAATGATTCAAGTCTAGATGTCTAAAGTCAACATGATACTAGCACAAACTATCATCACATTAATGTTAAGGAGAAAGCTAGTAACACTTACAACGTTCATCATCGGGTCAAAAATTACTTCTTATTCTCACCAACGAAAAACCTACATTCGTGTCTTAACACTTATTTTTTTTCTTTTTTTTAATCAACTACTAATATTTTTTATTTTTTTCATTTTTTTCCTACAAATAAGATCTTAAAATTTTAAATTTTTTGCTATTTTTGTGGGAAAACAGGTACGTGAGAACAAAACAATAAACAAGTAACATCAAATCGATAGATTCCCTCCCCAAACTAGAACGAAACATTGTCCTCAATGTTTAAAAGTCGTGTCTCGTACGAAAATCTAAGCCGTTTATGAATTATGCAAAAATAAACGTTAACTGATAAAATGAAAGAATATCGGATCTCCCCAAACTAATTTCACACAAAGGATAGGAAGCTCGAGTGACACGGGATACAACACCGGACACGAGAGGCTTCAAAATCGTTGGATCAATCCTACAAAAAATCACAGCAAACAACAAACAACAAGAAACCGGAAGAGGATAACCACAACACATCACAACACATTATTTAAGAAAATAGAAAGAAAATAGATAAGCATGGGGTGAACTCCCACGAAGCGTGGCTTTGTTTTTTGTTCATCGGGTGCAAGCTCGACTCGATCCCTATTTAAGTTTCCGATAGGGAGAGTGTGGAGATCCGGGACCAACCTTAGGTGGTATGTCTCCTCCAAAATAATGTTTCACACGGTGACCATTTACTCTTGAAATTCGTGACCATCGGTTGAGAAATTCAATGGTTTCCGTAAAGAAAAACTTGATGATAGGAAAGCCCCGACCAACAGAGTTTTTAAGTCTTTCCGGAGAATATCTTTAACCGGGAGTTGAAGAGTAAAACTTGATCACCAACATTGAAGATTCGATTCTTGATCTTTGAGTCGTGAAGCTTCTTCGTCCTCTCCTTGTAAATCAATGAATTCTCATAAGCTTGATCTCGAAGCTCGTTAAGTTCATTTAATTGTAGCTTCCGATGATCACAGGCCGTGGTTTTAGACGAAATTACGTGTTTAAGAGCCCAATAAGCTTTGTGTTCCAATTCGACCGGTAAATGACAAGACTTTCCATAAAACAGAGCTATAAAGGAGTGCATCCGTCGGTGTGTTTGAAACGTTCGAAAATCCTATAAAATCATCGTCTAGCTGTCAGACATGATGCACGGTTTCTCCTACCGTCCTTTTCAAAGAATACATTTCAGACTAGAATAAACACCTCAACTTGACCACTCGTTCGAGGTGGGTAAAGCGTAGCTAAACGATGTGTGACTCCATATTTTAGGAACATCGATTTGGGCAATTTAATCATTACAAAATGGGTCTCCACCGATCGCTAATTATAGCTCTGTGTTCCAAATCGGGCAAAAAGAGACTTTAAAAAATTCCATAACTACAACGAGCATCGTTAGTGGGAGCGCCCTTCCTTTCAACCCATTTATGAAAGATAGTCGATGCTTTACAATGAATACTTATTCCCATTTGATACGGAAAAGTGTCCTATAAAATCAATACACCCATATATCGAAGATTTCACAAACTTCTGATCGTTTTGAGAGCATTTCATCCGTTGAGAAATTTTGCCTTGTCGTTGGCACGTATCACAAGATTTGATCATCGAATGAGCATCCTGATAATAGTGGGCCAAAAGAAACCGGCATCAAATACTTTCCGAGCGGTGAGATTGGCACTATGATGGCCCCCGGTGGGTCCGATCATAAGGCAGGCCTTGAGGATTTTAAGCAGCTTCGTGTTCATGCACATAACACACCTACGAATGATATGATCCACAATATACGAAAGAGGTAGGAGATCATCCCCAAAATGAAAGTCTTAATATCGTCTTTGAAAGAAATTTCCTCTTTTGTTGAGTTGACATTCCTTTTTATGATATATTCCCCGGCCCAAAAAAATGGTTTCAAAGGTTTTTTTTTGCAAAATCGGCAAAACCAATGGGTACTTATCCGTTGATAAACTCCAAGAGTATCACAAGGAAAATGTCGTTATGTCCTCTGTTTTCCAAAACCATCTTTGTGAGGAATCTCGCGTCTTGACAAAATGATCATCGGCTAGAATTTCACTTCCTTTCTTGTCACGAATGGGTGATATCGAACCTGTAAAAGTAACACCCATCGAAGCAGACCTTGGCCTGAGCATCTTGTTTTGTTCATGAGGTATTATTAAAGCGGAGTGGCGTTATAAACAAAGCATTTAGATAAGAACAATATATGGCCGACAACTTTTCAAAGCATAACACCACGGCGAAGCATACTCCTTCTCCCCGTTGTGGAGTAATAATTTAAGCTTCGGTCATGCGTCTTACTAGCATAATAATTTGGGTGAAAATGCTTCCGTCTTACTTTGACTAAGAACTGCAACAACGCAAAATTGCTCGCATCACAACATTAATTCGAAAGGTATGTTCCAATCCGGGACAACAAAGATACGGAGCTTCGGTAAGCGTACTTCTTAAGGGTATTCGCAAGCATTGATACAATCTTGAGAAAATAACAAAAAGGTGTGTCTTTTTGTGAGAAGGTGAGTTATTGGTTTAGAAATCTTGGAAAGTATTGAATGAAACGACGGTAAAAATCCATCCCGCATAGACCTATGAAACATCTAAACTCCATTGACGATAGTCGGATGAGCGTAGTTTTAGGCAATCACGTCAATTTTTGCTCGGACGACCTCCAATTCCGGACTTAAATATCTTATGACCTATAAACAATTCCTCTTTACACATGAAATTGACATTTTCCCAATAAGAACTAGATATTGTGTCTTCACGATCTTTTTAACATTCTTTAAGATTAGAAGACATAATCAAAACTATAACCGAAAACGAAAAATCATCCATAAACGACCTCCATTGTCATTTCCTATCATGTAGGAAAAAGTCGCCATCATACAACGTATGAAAGGTTTCCAGGACATTACATAATCCAAATTTATACCGACGCAAAAGTAAAAGTACGTTATGCACGTAAAAAGTCGGTTATTCCTCTTGATCTTGAGGATCAATTGGAATTTGAAAATATCCCGAAAAACCATCTAAGAAACAATAAAATTCATTGCCGGCTAGACGTTCTAGCATTTGATCCATGAACGGGAAAGGAAAATGATCTTTACGAGTCGCTTCGTTAAGCTTCCTATAATCGATACATACTCCCCATCCGTAAACTAACTTTCGGAATTAATTCATTCTCGTTCATTTGGCAACGACGGGTCATATCCCCCTCCTTTTTTAAAAGGGACACTATGGATTGGACTAACCCACGGGCTGTTGGAGATCGGGTATATCATTATGGCATTAAGAGTTTAAATCACCTCCTTCTTAATGACTTCAAGAATTTTTGTTCACAGCCTCTTTGACTTTGCACCGATGTTTGCAATCGTCTTCCATCAAAATCTTATGAGTACAAAAACGAGGTCGATACACTTGACATCGGTATTTTCCCAAGCAATGGCAATGTTTTTTAGAGATTTAAGAACATTAATGAGAGCTTCTTTTTGATCGTTTTAAAACCTTTTTTATGATAAACGGGTAACTTTATCATTTTCCTTCAAGAAAGTTATTCTGAAGTGGAGATGAAGTCCTTATAATTCCAATTCCGGAGGCTCTCAATTGAAAGATTTGCCCCCTTCGGTAACTTTATTACTTTCTAAGGTCTATCTGAGGAAATTGAAATGGGTCATCATATTAACAATTGTTCAAGGCACAACCATAAATGTCTTCCTCCGGATCACAATCATCATGATCACTTTCCAAAGAAATGGATTTGTCATAAAGATAAGCATCAATTTCTTCCAAAGTAAATTCGGAAGTAAACGGCTCAGACGTCGAAGTGGGATTGCCACTTGAAAAATCATCACTAGGAAAATTCCTAGACATACGGAGCATACTCCTTAACAAATTATCCATCAATGATGTCAATTCGGTTTATCAAATTGTCATCCATAGAGGAATATTTCATGGTTTGGTCTAAATTAAAAGTGACAGCTTCGTTGTCAACACGGAGGGTGATTTCTCCTTTGTAAACATCAATTAAGGTACGACCGGTTTTCAAAAATGACCTTCCAAGTATAAGAGGTACTCGGGGATCAGCTTCGAAATCGACAACTACAAAATCGGCGGGAAAGTGGAATTTTCCAACTTTAACGTAGACGTCTTCGGCTAAAACCCATATAGTAAATTATGGATCGGACCGCTAACTCTAAAGTCATTCTGTCGGTGAAAGTGTCGGGCAAAGAAAGTTTTCTAAATACGAAAGGGGCATAAGTTTATCACGCACCAAGATCGGCCAAGGCGTGACATATCTCCATTCCCGAGAATTCACAAGGAATAAGAAATTTAACCGGGGGGGAGGCGATCTCTAAGCTTTTCCCCGGAAGCTTTTAAGGAGCATCGCTGAGCAATTACTCGATCAATAGAATTTTCACCAATCTCGAGCACTTTCTTTATTCAAAACAAATCCCTAATCGAAGGAGCAAATCTCCGCATTAAAAACACAGCATCCGCAAAACATATATCAAACGCAAAATCTATGAAACATTTTTGACAAATCTTTTCTTTCTGGTATGAAGCATTTTCTTCGATTCTTATTGATTGTCTCGTCTTAAAGGGTAAGGAATATTCGCCTTAGGTACCGTCTTCGGAATCTCGTGTTCCAGAATCGGAGTCGATTTTGGTAAAGTCTTCGGAATCATCGGGTTCCGAGATTGGTTTAGGGGATAACCCGGAGGTTGGGATTTAAGCGGTACTTCCAATTCCTTGGAAAATCATTTTGCTCCTCATCCGTTATTTTCCTTTGGTCTTCTCGTTCCACTAACATTTTTTCGAGAAGGTTTGGTTGATTCGAGGGTCCCCCTCAGTAAGCTACACCACCTTCGGGGTAGTGATTGATTTCATCTCGCCTTTCGGTTTGGAAATCGAGTATTACTCAAAGAGTACCCGACAGTGAGGCTTGGGTCTTGAAAAGAAACTACTTAACATGTTTTGAAGATTATTTGGAACGTGTATTTGAAAAGCAATATTTTTGACTCATCAAAATCGTTTGTTGATTCTTAATGTATTTTGAATCTCTTTCAATAACTTCTCTCTTCATCGAAGTGATTTGGTATGCAAACTCCCTAATCGTTTGATCATTAGACTTCTTGTAATTCGAAAATCAATTGGAAAAAAATCGTTCACAAATGATTATTAGGCACTTGAAACGATGATTTTGAATCCTTAGTTTGAAAAATCGAACGCAATTGGATTTAAAAAAAGTTTTAATTTTGAAACCATTGAAAACCTTGATTTTGAAGAATTGTTCTCTCGATTGAAATTATTCCTTTGACCCTAGATTGTTAAATTCCTATTTTGCCCTTGATTTTGCACCGAGCAAATCCTGGTGGTAGCCACTTTGATACAAACTCGATTTTGTGTGGGGCTTGTTGGATTAATAAGAACCCTTGGTTGGACAAACAAATATGATTATTACGGTAGCCGGACATTATACCATGGCAGAGCTCCACCACAAGTAACACAATTTTCCTCAACCGCCTTAACCGGTGCGGGAGGGACAACAACCTTTTTAGAAACAATCATCGATTAGGTCGAAGTTGATCGCAAAGTTTATCAATTCGTTCATAAGCCGTTTGCTAACAATTCCCTAGAATTAAACCCAAGAAGCATTTGTTGTTGTTCTCGAATAACGCACTTTTGGACTGTTTTCAATTATATTCAAAAGCTACCCTATTAGTACTTACTTAACAAATTACCACCCGCCCGGCATTTAAGGAGCCTTGTTTCATACCTCGATTATACCATTAATAAAAGATATTAAATTAGTTAACTCCGAAAATCCGTGGTGAGGGCAAGATCTAAGCATACCCTTAAAACGTTCCCACGCTTCACTAAAAGATTCATCGAATTCTTGTGAAAAACGAGAAATTTTGTTCTTAAGGTGAGTGGTTTTTGGAAGGAGGAAAAATTGGTTAACGAACTAGGTAACGAGATCGTCCCAAGTAAAAATTGAATTTCGGAGGTTCTTTCTCGTACCAAGTTTTAGCGGCTCCCTCGAGCGAATAAGGAAACATCATAAGCTTAATCACATCATTAGGCACATTCCTAAATCGTAAGGTCGAAGTAATCCTTTTAAAACTATTAATATGAGCATGAGGATTTTCATTTTCTAAACCATGAAACGGGTTCGCTTGAACCAATTGAAGCAAATTAGTTTTGATCTCAAAATGATCGGCATTGATTTCGGGTAAAACAATAGCTTCTCCGTAACCCTCGGTGGGTGCACGGAGTAATTCCTCCATAGTTCGATCCGCCATCGCAACTATGGTTTGATTGGGAATTGGTTCTTCTAAATTAACAGGTTCAACAACAACCGGAGGGGTTTGTTGTTGTTGACGACGGTTACGGTTATGAGTTTGCGAGCGAGTGCGCATGCACTTAAAAAGAGAAAATCAAAAAAAGGAAAAATCTAAAATTAAAGAAAAATTCGTACCAACAAATTTTTTTTGGATTAAAAAATTTATTATCACAACAATTTTTTTAAAACGTTACACGACAACGTATATTAATTTAGTAACCGAGACCTAATATAATTATGAACGAACTTTCATTGTTCGACTCAATATTTTGAGGCTAACACAAGTTTTTGAATCTTTGGTTCGATTTGGGAACTTTTTAAGTTCACCGGAACTTATTTATGATAATACCTCAATTGAAGGTATTATTTGTTGGTGTTCCTTTACCAACTTTGTGTATTTGATTTCTTTTTAAGGATAATTTTTTTTATTTGATTTTTTTATATGATAACTATACTAAAAAGAAAAGAAAAATATTTTTTACTTTTAATTTTTTTTTTTGGGTTTTTTATTTTTATAACAAAAATTTAACTTTCGTAAACGAAAGGATCTTCAAATCAAAATCAACAAACTTAAACGAAAGAATCTTTAACACAAGTCTCCGGCAACGACGCCAAAAATTGATATAATAATTTTAACACACTATATTATATTAATACACAAAAGTATAGAGAATATTTCCCAAAGTAGCCCTCTAGGAAAATTCTTATACAAATATATATAATAATAATAATATACGTATGTTTACCGGGAAGTATGCTTTCCCGGGTCGTTTCCCCAACGACTTGTGAAATTAAAACCACGCCTTAGTTTGGATGATGATTTGAATGAGAGAAAAGATATTTTTGATTATCTATAACTACCAATTAAAAGCAACAATTAAAAGCAACAATTAAAATAAGAACACAAAAGCAATTAAATACTTAAAACAATTAACGGGAAACAAATAAAACGCGACGAATAAACAAGTAAGACAAAATTAAACCTTAAAAATGCAAACTAAATTTCTAAACCTAAATTAGGACAAAAGAAAATTTTAAGAAAAAGAAAAATATTTTTTTGATTATTTTTGAATTTATTATGAATTAAAAACTATTTTAATCTAATTAAATCCTAAAAAATAGCAAATTAAGTCCTAAAAATTTAGAAAAATGATTTTTAAACTTAGTAAAGTCTAAAGTAACTTAAAAACTCAGAAAACTATTTTTTACTATTTTTAAAATTAAAATCCTATTTTTAAAATTAAAAATAAAGGCTTAAAAATGAAAATAAAAATCTAAAAGTGTTGAAAATGATTTTTCTGAATGTAAACCTAAAAGTATTTAATCTAATGCTAAAAACTATTTTTTTGTATTTTTCTGAAACTTTTTTCTATTTTTTAAGATTTTTCGAAAATTAAATCCTAAGAAAAATGATTAAAAATAATCTACTTAATGGAAAAATATGAAAAATTCAGGGAAAAGTCAAAGATATAACAAAGATTGGGGGAAAAATAAGAAAACTTACCCAGCTTATCTAATAACTGGGTAAATGAGCTTATATGCTACGACATTAATAATAGAAAGAAAAGTAAATTAAAATGTGTATAAGTATTAAAAGGTGGGAGTTATGGATGGATGAGCTATTGAAGCAAGTTGGTAAGATGTATGGTTTGTGGGAAGGAGGTCGTGGTTTCAAGTCTGGCAAACCCCCATCTTTTTGCACTTTTTTAATTTTTTGACTTTTTGCAAAAACAGAATATTAAAAATTAAAGAAGACTAAGTTTTAAGCACTTTTAATAAAGAAAACACAAGGTGAAAACCAAAAATAAGCTCAAAAATAGCTTTTGAAAAACTGATTGCAGAAAGTGAGCTTTTGAGCTCACTTTCACTTTAACACTTGCAAAAAGCTCAATTTAAGCTCAATTTACAAAACAAAAGAAGTTCTAAACTCCTTATGATATGCTTAATCTAATTCTAACAAGCTACTAAACTAGGAATTACTTAAAGCTAACTGAAATAGAAAGGACAAACTAATAAACTCATTCATGAACACAATTAGCACAAATTTAAACTAAGCTTAAGAGCTCAATAAGCAAAGACAAAGGCAAAGCTTTTGCACACTTAACATACAACTTATAAGCTACTTATTTACATTTTATAAAAACCAAAAATTATAAGCTAGAAATCTATATTTGGCAAGCTACTTAAACTACCTACTGTTTTTGGACTTTTTGTGACTTTTTAAGCTGAATTTTACCTAAGAAAATAAGCTAATCTATGAAAAGCAAGACTAAATCTATATTAACCTATATGAAAACTACTACCTACTTGAATTTAAAGGTTTAAAAACTATTTAGACTAGCTTAAATGGTAAAGAGAAAATCAGCAGTACTAACTGTTGTTAGTTCTGCTGGTTCAAATGGCAAAGCCACAAAACCAATGTGCAAGTTACCTTGAAGGTAAAAACTGCACTTGACACACTCATATAGAGTGTTTAAACACAAATTAAGCACAATCTAAGCCTTGGAAGGCTTAGATCAAATTTTCACAAGCACAAAGAACGGTGAAAGTACCCTGGTGCTCAACATTGGTTCAAACAAGAAATGAGCCAAAACTTTTTTTTATAATTTAGAAAAACTAAACTCTAAAATCCTCTATTACTCTAATTGAATTTTCATGAAATCAAAGCTGACTAAATCAAATTGCACAAAATCCTTTGACTTTTAGAGGTCAAATTAGCAAATGCCAAACACTCCTTTAAGGTTGACAAAATTTGCTTAAGCTATCAAACTTGAATTTCTTCTAACACAACAAAAGGAAGAGCAATCATTGACCAGATCGTAAACAGTTAATATTAAAACATATAACATAAATCAACCAAACTACTTAAGCTTAAACTAGAATCTAAGCCATGCTAAACTAATTTTTTGGTTTTTTAATATAGATTTGAGACAAATTAAACATTAATCTAAGATCTAACTATACTAAAGCTAAACAATGGTTGATATATAAGCCACTAAGAAACAAGTTAAAACATAAATAAGCAATAAGAAAACAGATAAGCACTTTTAATAAGCAAATAAGCAAATCTAAGCTAATTAAGCAATTATTAAGCTAAAACTTAAAATTAAAGAAGACTTACAATGAGCCTAGCTAAACAAGGCTTAAAATGCTCTTAGAGCTTATTCAACAGCTCTGGCTTATTAAAAATAAGCCAATATAAGTCCATGGGAGTCCTTCCACATTTGACTCCTCTTCCATTAGCTTAATAGTCCAGAAGTCAATGTAAGGTATTAGTTAAACTGATTTTAAAATTTTAATATGATACGACAGAATCAAGCTCAAAATTATGAGCTTATAGCCTCATGAGAACGAACATGAGCTTATGAAGCTTATTGTAAGATTAGAGATGAAGCTTATGAATGTGAAACAAAGTAAATGAAAACTAAATTGATATTTTATTAATTGGACAAAACAGATTACAAGAGATTTAAAATGAAAAAATTACTTTAAACTAAAAACTTATATAAGCTAAATAACTTAAAGAAAATTTACATGAAAAAGAGATTCTATGTGTGTGAGAGGTGAGGGTATTTATAGTACTTTAGGGAAGCTTCTAGGTTGTGCCTTGCTGCACACGCTCCTTTGAATCCCCACCATTCAATCATTCAATCATTGGCAAATGATTAAGAGTCGTTGGATCTCTCTTTGGGATCACATGGATTGCCAACGTGGCAATCCGTTGTGAGGTCTTGTGTTTGTTGTGTGAGAGCCCTTAGTGCAAAATCCATCTACTCTTGTGCTTCTTGCCATAGCCACATGTGATTCATGCTTTAGTTAGCCAATAAGAGTGCTTGATTAGACTGATTTGACCCTGCCATTGCGTTCTTCATCACTTGAATTGTCTAATTAACCCTTTAATCTTGATTTGCCCTATGATATTTACTAGTGGTAAATTGGAGAAGACGGGTGAATAGTTACCCATCTTTGGCGCCATTTTTTAACTTAAAACAAGTAAAAAGGGGGTAGGATTGGGGAAATTGCACTTTTAGTCCTTGTCTTTTATTATCAAGAGTGTAGATGATAAAATGATATGGAATATGACATAAAAAAAATAAAAGGTCCCTGTGGTATTATAAAAGAGTTATAGATTTAGGTTTTGGGCCGGGTTTTGGGAAATGGGCTTGGACTTTGGTTTTATTGTTTCCGGGTAAGGGTTTAAGGAAAGATTAGGCCCAATGTAGGTTAGGGACTATTTGTGTAACTTTTGGAAAGTTAAGGGATTGATTTGGAACATTTGGGATTTTGTCATTTTGTGGTTGACTTCTGTTGACCCAGGGTTGACTGAAGGTTGACTGAGGCTTTGAGTCCTTAGCTTCTTTTGTGTTCTTCCGTTTCTTGTGTCCGTGTTTGCCCATTTTTTACGAATTTCTTGTGATTCTTGATATATCCGTACATGCATACACAAAACACAAAAACAAGCATATCTTGCCATTTGAGTCTTTTTGGGCCTTTACTTGGGCCCTATTTTTAGGTATAAACGGATATGTGGTAATTCCACATAACATATCAATCCACAAAAAAAGTTTCGCATATCATATTCAATCATACTCATGTCATTCACATAGCAATCATAAGCACATAACATTGTCCAAAAAACAAAACAACTTTTACATAGTACATAAAACAGTTCAAAGCAATTTTGAGTATCATTTTTCCCCAACAGAAAAGCATTTAAAAATGAGGCTACGAGAACTCACCTCAAGCAAAGGTGTCTAGCAGCAAACTCAATATCACCACAATAAATGCAACGACGTCCGAACACGACCTAGTCCAATTAATGTTCTACTTAGACATTTATTTCCAAAACAGTTTTCAGGTTTGATGCATAGAGGTCAGATGCGCGTTGTATGGTCATCCTTAACGTTTTCAGTGGTGTGATGGTTGACGACTTAGCTCAAAATAACATTCTTCAATTCTTACTATAGTATAATATACTCATACTATTTACGTAAATTAGATAAGTAATATAAGATACTAAATAATAGTTATTCAAAATATACTTCAGTAAATCCATTCGGTACTCTTAGTTACCATTAATTCATCATTTAAATTATAAGAAATGAAAGGTTTATTTATACTAAACAATTTAGAGAAGTTTTGTAAAAATGTATTTTTTGTCTTTTAGTTGACGTATTAAAATAATAATATTATTTTATCGAAAATCACGTTTTGAGTAAAATTCTAAGTGTAGACTTTTTATGAAATTTTGACATGACCCGTTCGTTTATACAACATTTTCCCAAGGTTTTAAACCTTAATTTCAAACATTTTCTACAATTTACCACTTTCCGACAAAATGCCAAATTCCATATCCCGCAATATTTACCAAAGCATATTTCCCAAAACGGATTTCAACATCATTACATAAGTATGTTTCACTTTTCAAAAGTCCGCCAAAATCCTTAAAACAACTAGTTTACGCTTATTGGGCTTTAAGGCCAAATAAGAATCCATTATGATATTCATACGTAGAAAATATATATAACTATAATATCATATATATATATATATATTAAAATATAAAATAAATATATAAGGCCCCCAATACTAAAGCCATTAGTGTGAGAAAAACCCAAAAAGTAACTACCAAAATAATCCGAACCACAATAAGCTCAAAATAAGCCACGACTTATTGGGCTTATGTAGGCCGTGAGCTCATAAGCTCTAAAACCAAAAAATTAGGCTTAAAAATAAGCTAATAAGCTACGTAGTATATTCGGTTATCCACCATAAGCTATTAAAATAGTTCACAAATACACATAGTACGAGTAATAACCAAAAATATTTCTCTTGTATTCCTTTAAATTTCCGAGAGTTAATAAGCCCAAAAATAAGTCCGAAATGCTTATAAATAAGCCAATAAGCTACTGACCAAAATAAGCTAAATAGCAAATAAATGTTTTCAACCATCACAACCACAACAATAAAACTACAAAACCTTATTCCTTTTTACTTATGTTCGATACCATACGCAACCCTATTATTTTTTTGTAAATTTTTCGTGTTCGATTTTTACAAACGCACCGTACAACTAGCTTCTATGCATGATTTAACACTCAAAAGTACAAGTTAAATCATGATTTAGAAAACTTAGAAAGAGGGTTTTGAAAAGCGAGAACGAACGCGAACCGACTACCCAAACGTAGTTTAAACAATAACCCGACTACTAGAATCAACCCACGACTTCAAAATCTTTATGTTTTTGATCAAGTTTCAAAAATTATAAGTGTGTGTGTGTGTTTTATGTCGGATGCAACAACAAGAGAGAAAAGAATGAAATGTTTTTGATATGGAACATGAAATGTGCATGTATGTGTGTATTTGCTTAATATTTAAGCTGTAGGTACAGTTAAGGAGGGGAACTAAAGACAAAACAAAATGACCCACCTGTCCCCCTTTAATGTTTGACTGCGGGTAAGGAATCCAAAGGGCTTAGGAGTCTTTGTTTTGTGTCGGTTTCACCAAAAACTCAAAAACCTCAACTCCAAAATATTTGTTAAAGGCTCCTTGTATTTTTATTCACTTTAAAAATACTTTTCTCATAACTTAGAGTATTTACATGACATATTTCCTTATTAAACTTCCCAACATTCATTTTGAACATTAACGAATGTGTTGGGACTTGTTTTTTGTCAGTTCAAGATATTCATGAGACGAACCTCCTGGAACACAATCAACATATATAAAATCATCTAAAAGGATTATCACAAGCAACAAAATCACCAAATAACCAAAATCACATTTATTTACCACCGTCAACATGGTACTTGTTTTAACGAAACTAACAAAAGTCAAATAGTCAATTGACTAAATTAGAATATTCAAATCTCATAAAAGGGAAAGGGTTACAGATAAAAAGTTAAGGATTTCATATACTTTTCCTACAACAAATTTCCACGCTTGGTCAGTAACTGCAATCAAACATTTTGCATTCTCTTGTGGCTATCACATTGGCTACACAGGAGGCTCAAACATGTATGAATGTATCATGACAAAAAGGAAATACCCATCATGGCCACATTAGTATAAATGCCCTGCCATAATACGAGCATTCTGAAATTTTGAACGAATTCATTCAAACAACGAATATACAACAGATTTATCATCACTGCCTATCCAATTAAGAAAGTCTGGACAGTTGAGCCATATCAGTGTATGCAAGAACTCGTACCAATGCTAGAATAGTGTATGGGATTTGACACATAAGCGATAAAATGATACATGCCTATACCGCTTTCTACTAATCGAACGCGTAAATACCCAGACAAAGCCTTTAATGGCCGAGCAAAATGGTCTTACATAAAAAGAATGTGTGATAGGAAACAATGACAACAAAGGAGGCTCAAATATGTAGGAATGTATTAAAACAAAGAGAAGATACTTGCTATGGCTGCATCAAAATAAATGCAAGCCAAAATACAATTATTCTCAAACTTTAAACGGGCATATTCATACGACAGATACACTATTGGTTTATCATCATCGCCGGCCTAGTTAAAAAGATTTGAATATGCAATCCGTATGAAATCTTGATATTCATACACTCAGATCATGCGACCATTCCCTTTTACACAACATTAGTCATAAGAATTTAAGACGTCATTTAAGCCACAACCAGTGCATTGTCTAAGTTTCTTAAGAACCAAGGTGGACCAAACGACACTTTTTTAGGGTAAAGTAATAGCGAGAAACTTAACGTTTAAACAAAAAGATGTTTAATAAAGATTACTATAAAAAAAAATATTCCAGCAACCACACATATTTTAAAGTACATGTATATCTGACACAACATTACACCGAATATGTCTCGTCTGATAGCACCAAAACTCATAATAGGTTCTTTGCTGGCTATAATACTGAAGCAACTACCAAAAACGTTAGCATTTAAATGCAATAGCAATTTTTACCTTGGCCAGAAACATCTGCCAACTAATTAACCAAATCATGATAATAAATAAACTGACTGTAATTTGAGGATACAAAATCATGACAACATTGCAAACGACAATGTATAAACCCTCACTTTACACTTTAAATAAAGAAGAGCCCAAAGTATAAAACTATTTGGACACCGACTCAGAAATTGTGATGGCTGCAAATGACGGTTTTAATTTATGTCGCACTATTTTTTGCCACACCAAAACCAAAATATCAAACGACGTTGTTTAGGACAAACACGCTTTCAAAGATATTAAGTCATCCATAAACAAAACCATTTCGCATAAGCCATGCTAAATATCATACAATAACGTATATTATACGCACAGAATACATCAAAGCTCATATTCAAAAGCCACACACACTAGTTTACACACATTGTGCATCCTCGTGCCAACAATATCCCATGCACATATTTGATAATGACCTCAACGTATCATTCGCCCCTTACATCGCCATTTTAGTTGCAAAACAGTCCAGTGGAAAAACTTGAGATGGCCATTACTTTCCAAAACACAATAAAAACACGTACAACTTATAACGGCAATGCATTTGATCCTCTATTGAGCATTTTTCACCCAGTTCATTCACAACCGACTCAGCCCAATCCATAAACAACTTTGTTTTTCCCTTCAAAACGCTATCATTTGCTTCGCTACTTGTAAGTGCAAGATTACGACTAACATAAATATCATGCTGGCTGCAAAAAAGAAACAATTTCATTTTATGCCATTGATGAGGTGTAATTTTATACACTTTTTTGGGTCATTTAACCCTATAAATCAAGCAAATATACCCAAAATATGTGCTTAATCGTTCCTTTTTATGTTTTTAGCATTTGGAAAGCTCTTGGAGGAAATACACGTGACTTGGACTCAATTTGGGGAGAAACAAGACAAGATTACAACTTTACACGAAGTGGTTACAAGAATGTGTGTACAGTGCCTAAAACTTACAAGATTGATCTTTCACAAAGTGGTTTCAAGGATGCGCGTATAGTGCTTGGAGACGGCGTCGCAATTCCTAGCGACGCCATCAGAACTTACAAGCGATGGCGTCAGAAGTTATGTGACGGCGTTAGAACGTAACCGCCTCAAAGAAACCCTAAGAAGATTCAACGAGTGACGACGTCAAGATTTTGGCGACGCCGTCGCGATTCAATTCCTATATATATACATACGTTTTTAGGGTTTTAGTGTGCAAATTTTGGGAGACGAACCCTAAACATTATAATTCGAGTGTAGCAGCTTTTAGGCCGTTCTTAAGGCCTAAAAACCCTCTTGTATGAGCCTTGAACACATGTTTTAATCAAGTGAAGTCATTTATCCTTTAATCTTTCAATATGTCTATGTGTTGTTTGATTGATTCTTGTTCTTCGCTTCTCTTTAATATGTTAGGCTAGATCCATTAGTATTTACTTATGATCGCATGAAACTTAGTTTGTAAATCCTTTTAATATTGCTTCTTATGATGGATGTGCGCGTTAGGCTCTAGAAAACTAGCTATAAAATATTACATTAGCATAGATGTCTAGGGAAACGCAAGTGTGTAGAAAGGATACAATTGTAACACCCCCAACATGAGCCACAGCAGAATATGATGTTCCAGGGGTATTACTTCATAGATCAATAGCACAAGATACGAGAACGACCATTATAAGGGTCGTTTGAAAACTGATACATTGGATTTAATAAATGGTTAGTTACAAAGCTCAGAGGCTTAACTTATTTGACTTGAACATAGGGTTAAATACATTACATAGATACATCACAAGTGTGACATAGCAATAGTATTAGGGAAGCAAACTATGATGATTTTGGATAGAGAGAAGTAAATTAGTTTGTTTAACCCACTATAAGTTTTTTTGGGAATACTACGAGGGGGGGGGGTTGAATGTTTTATAATTTTATATCTTCATTTTAATTTTAATTTGCTCATTTTAGATTTAAAGTGACGCGATATAAAACTTAGACTAATACATGATAGGATATGATAAGTAAAGGATATGTGAACAATATTTATAGTGGTTTCAGATACAAGGTCTCCAACATTGTACTGACTCCACTTAACGAGTCACCTACTCGAGGAGTTTGAATACACTATACACCAATATCCTTTTGACCGACGGAGAAGCCTCTTTCATCGTCGCTTACCCTTTATTGGAGCTAGGCTAAACACCAGGTTCTATACGAAGAAAATGTCACCAATCAAGCTTACACCTATTATGATAACAAAGGGATAGATTTCAGTCCCAACTTATGGAAATAATATGGTCAAACGTGTTTTCCCCTATTCTACGGTGCCAAAACACCAACACAGTTACAAGTATACACAACCTCTTATAAGCAACACTTAGTTCATAATGGCAATTTCATCTATTTGATTACAATGGAATGTTAAATAATATCTTGAGATCAGTAGCTAGATTCATAAGTGATGGATACCTTGCTCTAAGTGAGTCGTTGAAACTTGATCCTCATACAGGGCATACTTGGTTTAAAACTTCCTTTATTAAGAAATCTACAAACACTAAAATGATAAAGAATCATGGATAAAAGATCAATGATTAGCTGAATAATTTAGAGAGTGAATTTATGATGACATAAAGAGGCCTAAACCAAGAGAAATGAGTTGTATTTATAGGCATGGAAGGTTACTGTAGCCCGGTTTTTCGGTGCATTGGCGAATGGGAACGGCGCTAAAATCAATCGGCCCACCGGCTGCCTACAGTAACCAAATCCAAATTGTAAGTTACAAATTTTAGAAGTTCATAGGTAATCTTGCCGAGATTGTTTTCAGATTGGTAAGAAAGAGGTATTTTTAGTAGTTTTAAAATATTTTATTAGGTTTTTGTAAGATATTCTCATAATAAGTGGTTTAAAATGTAAAAGGTATACATTTTTATTCGAAGATTATATTTTAAGTGTAGAGTTTGTTTTGAGAGAAGCGGGGTTAGAAAACTATTGGTTAGAACTTATACTTTTGTTGTTTTAGATAAGTTTATGTTTTGTTGTTAAAAACAAAATCAAAAGAAAGATCGTTAAAATATACTTAAATGTTTTTACGGTTTATCCTGTAGTACAATCTCTCCCTCATTTTGTTGGATGACTAAACATAAAAACTTATGAAGGAAACAACAAAATTTACAAGTTCTAAATTGGAGTTTTTACTTCCTTTCCCCTTGTTTGTCGAAAACAAAAAGAGGTTAAGGGGAAAAACTAACTTAAGATGCGTAATACCCAATGATAAAAAATAGGTATGCTTTTAAGAGAAACAAGATGTATGCTCCCCCTTGACGAATGCTCCACTTAGAACATATTATCAAGTTTTCCTAGTCGGAGTAGCTACAAGAAAACATGTTAGTCATAGGTTGCAAATGGTATATAAATTAACTTTATTAGAGGGTCAATCTCACTGCGCCCCCCGTGACGAAGCTCCCTAAGAGGGATTTGTTAAGCAAATATAAAACAAACATTTTTAAAAATGAACATGGATATCATTGCAAGAGATAAAAAAATGGTATAATAATTCTGGAAGACCGGTTCTGCCGGTGCTGTTCAGTGAACGGATCCAGCTTATAGTCGAACAACACCGACTGACTTGTGTAAAATCAACAGCACTCAACTATTTGGCAGGTTAACTAATACATATCATTCTATTCAAAATTTAAACTTGCTAAAATTTGTATTTCCGAGAGGGGGATCGTATCAAAATAATCATATATTAAATTGGAATTCATGATGCGACCAAACGAGATCACATACAACATAAAGCCTTGACTATTACAAATCATAAAGTTAAAATCAAAGTGACCTATATACTTTTCAAATGTTTAGTTTGGGGAAGTTTTGAGGTATTTGGTTATAAGGCATTTAATATTGCGTGAGGACACGCAATCGTTTAGTTTGGAGAATTTTGATATGTGTGAAAACATATATCCATTTTATATCAAAATAGAACACATATCCATTTTATATCAAAATAGACCCTAAAAAGACCAAAAACATACTAAAAATGGCAAAGATATGCTTGTTTTTGTGTTTTGTGTGTGCAGGTACGGATAAGACAAAAATCACGAGAAAACAGTCAAATACGGACAAACACGGACACGGGAAACGGAAGAGCACAAAAGAAGCCGGGAAATCAAATAAGGACAAAAAGTCAGGCCTTAGTCAATAAAAGTCAACACTAGAAGACAAAAATCCTAAGTTACAATACTAGTCCCTCGAGTTTCCAAAGTTACACAAATGGTCCCTAACCTTAATTGGGCCATAAACCCTTTTACCTTACCCGAAACCCTTTACCTAAGTCATAAGCCCAAAGCCCAAAACAAAAGCCCATAACCTTTTTCACTAAGTCCAGGGACTAGTTTTGCCTAAATTCAAAACTGCACTTGGCTTATATTTCATAGAATTCACAAAAGAGAAGGACCAAAGTTGCCAATTGCCCAAACTTACCCTTTTTAACCTTTTCAGTTAAAATTAAGGGCGGGAAAGTTTGGTGTTACTGTTCACCGTCTCCTTCATCACTTAACCATGGGTAAATCAGAGGGCAAATTACAATTGAAGGTTCAATTGAGTAATTCAATGGTTCAAGTACAAGATGGCAGGGTCATTACATCATCATAAACCCTCATTGGTCAAGATAAGCAAAGGGAATGCCACGTGGACCTTAGAGAAAGCACAAGTGAAATGGGATTTTACTGTACTATCACACACAGAAGTAAAAAAAGGTCACATCACACGGCACTAAAGTCCGACCACCCTCCAACAATGCCACGTTGGCAATCCGTGTGATGACCAAAGAGATCTAACGGATGAGATTGCTTCCCAATGATTAGCAAAAGATCAAAGGCCAAGAAATCAAGGAGCGTGTAACTGATTTTGGTGCTAGAACCTTCTTGGAGTGCTATAAATAGAGGCCACTTCTCACACACAAAGGGACGTAGCTTTTAGTTTTAGATTTTAGCTTAAATTTAGCTTATGTAATTTTCATTTAAAATTTGTGTAATTTCCTTTTCAATATTGTAATCAAGCTTTTATATTAATGAAATTGTGTTTTTGCTTTCAAACAATCTGTCAAAAGCTCTCTTACTTCACTTATAAGCTCTCAATAAGCCAAAATGTTAAGCTACAATGTCATAAGCTACTCATAAGCTCTCATAAGTCTCTAAGCTTATGATTGAGCTCAAGTTTTATCTTAATATACTTAAACTCTAAAATCAGATATAAACCTTTGCTTATTGGTACTTTTGGATTTATGGAAGGGGAGCTAGTCATGGAAGAGCTCCCATGGACTTCACTGGCTTATCTTAGGATAAGCCAGAGTGTGATAAGCATATTGAGCATAACTTCTGTTGGCTGAGCCCAATGGTAAGTTTTCTCATTTTTAATTTCTTTGTACTTAAATTTTCGCCCCCTCCACCCCCACCCCAATTCACTTCTTAGTAATTGCTTATTAGTGTAGTTCTGCTTATTTGCTGAATCTAATTGCTTATTTGTGCTTATAAATGTCTAATTGTGCTTATCTATCATGTTTCTTAATCTGTTTTTAGTTTTAGTATTATAGATCTTAGTTTTTCAAAAATTTTGTCTAAAAAAATCATAAAAACCAAAAAAGTAGTTAAGCATAGTATAGATCTTTGATTCCTAGCTTATTCAGTTGTTAATTCAGGTTTGTTAAGTTTGGTATAAGCTACTAGTTATCTGGTAATCAAGTTATGTTCACTAGTTCTCAAAATTATAAGCTTAATCAATTCTGTCAATAGTTAAAGGGGTGTTTGGTTTAGTTCTATTAGACCATCAAAAGTCAAAAGTACTTTGTGATTTCTCTTTGGTTAGTTTTGTCATTATATTTAATAAATTTTTAAGTAGATTTGTGGGATCAGTTTAAGTTTAAAATCAGTTTATGGCTTAATATTTTTAATCCAGCACCAGGGGAGTTTGTTGCTTATCTGTTGCTAGCTTAAATTTGATTCAAGCTCTTGTGAGCTTGAAATTTGTTTGTGTCAAGTTTATCTACACTCATTGAGTGCATCAAGTGCAGTAGAAACAACCTTGGTCTCCTGCATTTGAGTTTGTGTCTCTTGGTAAAGTGCATCAGCAGTAGTAACCTCAGTTACTACTGTTGTCTTTTAAGCTTCAATTTAGCCTAGTATTAGTAGCTTTTAATCCTTCAAATTTAGTAGAATTTTAGCTTATATTTAGCTTAGTATAGATTAAGTTTTATTTTTCATTTTCTAGCTTAATTGTTAGGGTTAATTTGCTTTTTAAAGTCATCAAAATCCTCAAAAAGACCAAAAACAGTAGTAAACTTAGCTTAGTCTTTAAAATTGAATTTCTAGCTTATAAGATTTAGTTTAATGGTTTATATTTGTAGCTTTATAGTTGATTGATAAGACCTAATAAGCTCAGCTTCTGTCTAAGCTTATTGAGCATTTTAGCTTAAGTGTATTTTGAGCTTTTTGAGTTGCTTTCTGAGTTTGCAAATTTGAACTTAAATTTTAGTTAGCTTTTAGTGTTTCCTGTTCAAATAGCTTGTTAAATTTAGCTTCCTTACATAATTAGCTTCTAGGAACAACTTTTAGATTTAAATTTAAGTTTAAAATGAGTTGTATGCAAGCTTTTAAGTAGAAACTAGCTAATTGATTTATCATAAGCCCACTTTCTGAGTCTGCCACTTTCATAAGCTGTTTTTGAGTTTATTTTTGAGTTTAAGCTTATGTTGTCTTTGTTAAAGTTGTTAAGAATAGCTTAATCTACAACTTTGATCTTTTGAGTTTTCAAAAATAAAAAAAAAATAAAAAAAGGGGTGTATGTCCAGACTCGAACCCACGACCTCACCCACACAATACACACGTCTTACCAGTTTGCTTCAATAGCTCATCCAACCATTACTTGCACAATAAATTCTTTATATTCATTTTGCCAAATAAGCCTTATAAGCTGTTACAGCTTATTTCGTGGCTTATTTGATAAGCTGTGACTTTGGGCTTATTTTTCTTAGGATTTAAATAGTTTAAGCTATTTTCTGTCATTTTTCTAGAATTTTAGAGTTCATTTAGTATTTTTAATCTTTTATTTTCATTAAAACTTTAAAAAATCATAAAAAAATAGAAAAATAATCAGAAAAATATAAATCTTTGTTAGAAAATTTTCTTTTATCCTAAAGTTCATAGGAAAATTACTTTTGCTTTTGTAGGGTCTAATTTGCAAAAGTTCGTTTTCCAAAGAACGGGATTTGTTCTCATTTTCAATTTTCAGGTTTTAACGTTCATTTCAACTCCGTTTTTGTTCTAGTTTTCTCTAAACTTATTTTTTTAGTCAAATAGAGTCCATTTAAAAAGGAAAATTTAAGCTAGGTTTATTTTTAGTGATTTAAGGTTTTTGACCTCCGATTAAGGGTCCCGTTTTGCGTTTTTTTTAATTTCCCGTTATTTGTCTTAGTACTTAATTGTTTTAATTTGTTTATCTCAACTTTTAAAAGTAGTTAATCAAATCATCCTTTGTTTCCAATTCAAATCATTGTCCGAACAAAAATCGAGGTTTCAATTTCACAAATCATTGGGGAAACGACCCGGGAAAGCATACTTCCCGGTTAAATATACGTATATATTATATTATATATATTTTGAAGAGTTTCCTTTTACCTTTGTCCTCAAGGGTAAATTGGTGATTTTCCATAGTATTATATATATTATTTTACGTGTGTTAAAATTGACGAATCAACCACCTTCACCACCACCACAACCAATTCATCCTCCTTTTTATGCTCAAGTTGAATTTCACTCAAGTTTTTGCCATTGTTGCAAATATTCTAGACACCAATTCTACTCCTTGAGAAATGAAATCAACTTCATTCAATTTCTTCTCACCCGTCTCATACCTCAAACTTGTACCCCTCCAAACCATGTGTCACCAACCTCATCCTTTCCCTCTTTAATTAATCATTCTCATATGATTAATCTACCTAAATAATCGACCATCCATCTTTTAATAATGGCATCTTCTACATTTCAAGAATCCACTAGTGTAGCTCTATGCTTTATTATGTCTTCATCTTATGATTATCTACTTTATCTTGTAATGATTCATACAATTATAGTATGAATTTTTCTTATCTCGTATCTAGCTTCAATTAAAAACAATGCTTCTTGTATGAGCTTATTAAGTAATGAATGAAGCCACTTTATGTTTTATTGTATAAATTGCTATATTGCTACTTGTTGAAAGATATTTGTCTTGCACTTGTACCTCTAACTTTGTTTTGTAGCAAACAATTTTCGTAAGATCGATCCCTTGGTGCCCCAAACGAGGGGGAGCATACATCAAGGGGGAGTCTTGATATCGTCGACTTCTTTCTTTCTACAACAATTCGACGATCATTCTTTTTGAATTCGACAAAAAGGGGGAGAAATGGAATGAAAACTCATTAATAATTTGAAACCTTTAATTTTATACAAAATGAGTTTATATTTTGTCATCATCAAAAAGGGGGAGATTGTTAATACAAATAATGTCTAAAAATGTTATTTATATTTTTCGACCTCTCAATGTTTTGATAATAACAAAATGTAAAAACGTTTACGATAAAATTAAACGTTTACAAAATTATTAATCGTAAAATTCCATTTCTAAGATTAGTAATCACTTAAGGTATGAACAAACAAATCATTAAGCATGATTAGTGATCAAGAAAATACTTTTCTCTTATCCATCACATTTTTACAAAAGTATTTCACAAAAATAATTATACAAAATATTTTCTAATTAAAAGAAAAGTTTTATTAAAAACTTAAATTTGAAATTCAAATTTTCCCCCCAAAATGGAAGGTTCCATAACAGATACAACATTCCCCACAAAAAGACAAAAACAGGAGCGTAGTCTACTGGACGGCCCCCTTATAGGCCTGGCGGCCCTTAGATATATCTGGGACCGTCGGGACCGCCCCCAGTGACCGTTGGGTCTTCCTGCCTATAAATACTGCTCCATTCCCAGCAGAAAATCATACCTCTTAGCACGAAATTTTCAAATAACTTTCTCTCTCTAAAAACCTTCTTTCTCTCTCTAAATCTCTTGATCACTAACATTCTTAAATCTTGTTCTTCTCATCTCTTCCCTCTCATTCAAGTGCAAGAGAAGAACATTCGTATTCGCCAAGAAACGAATTGTTATTTAGTGATCTCTCCTCTTTTCTTCTAAGTACCAAATCTCTATTATAATTATCTTGTGTATTTGTGTGATTCGGATTGTGTGTAAATCCGATAGTGTAGATCTAGTGATTGTGTATTGATTGTGAAGTGGTAGATTGGTTCTAGCTAAGATTAGGACTCGACATTTAGCTTAGTGTCGGAAAATAACTTAAGCGACGTGTAAACGGTTTTCTCCGCCTAAAGGGAGCTTGTTGACATAGTGAAATCTCGAGTAGGATACTCGGGGAGTAGAGTAGGGCGAAGAGGTGCTTCGTAGCCGAACCACTATAAAATCTTGGCGTCTTGGTTTGATTGTTCCTTTCCTTATCTCTTCATATTATTGTCATTGTTATTTAGCTTTAGTTTAGATTGTTATATTGTTTGTTCATATTGTGAATTGGTTAAACATACAACTCGAATCTAAATATTTTGAAAGCTAACTTTTAAAACGTAAAACGAACCTGTAAACTATTCAACCCCCCCCCCCTTCTAGTTTCCACAATTGGTATCAGGAGCCAAGGTCACTCAAGATTTTTAAAATATACTGTATTTTAAAGCTTGGATCGATCTATGGATTCTGACAAATATCTAGAAGGGTTAGAGTTAACATAGACTAGATAACCAAGATATTAATTAAATTAGGACTAGGACTGACATAGGTTTAGAATAGGATAGAATTAACATAGACTAGATAACCAAGATATTAATTAAATTGATAGATTTAACCTCGCTTCAAGTGTTCGACACCCTACTTACCACGAAACTACTACCGATCGGGTACACTGCCCGTTAAAGTGTTGTTTTTGGTTTAGTCGGCAAAATATAAATTTAAAACTTGAATCAATAAAATATACACCACACAACGACACATCAAGTTTTTGGCGCCGTTGCCGAGGAGTGAAAATTAATCTTGATTTTTATTTGATATTTTGGTTTTTAACATTAGATTAGATCTAACCCTTAGGATTAGTGTAATTTAGATTAGTGTATATTCTTGTATATTCTGTAATATTTGTATATTTGTCTTTAATTGTTTGCTTGTATATATTTGTGTTTAATTGTTTGCGTATTTAATTATTTTTCTTAATACACTGTTCTGGTCGATAGCTGAATACGGCGTATCCACTTCCATCGGATACGGCGTATCCAACTCTCTGTCCAATACATCGTATTCATTCAACTGATTAATACGGCGTATCCATTTCCATTGATACAACGTATCGATCATCTGGAACAGAAACTGATTCCTATTGATTTTCGTGCCAAATTTTTTTCTATCTTTCTTCGGAGCAAATCCTACTGATTGTTTATCCCTTGTTACAGGTAGTGCATGACAAGGAGTTCTACAAACGAACTATTCACACCTTACAAAGAACCTGAACGAGAATTTCGATCATCTAGGAGACACTTCAAGTCACTAAGTCTTGACGAATTGAGATCGCCTGATTTCAATTTACTTTCTGACCAAGAATACTCGGAGGAAGAAGAAGCGGAAGCAATGGCGGAAACCATGGAGCAATACATGAGCAAGACCCGAACTGACTATGGATCGGGAGTCGCTAGGCCTAAAATTGATAACAAAGATCAATTTGAACTGAAAGGACAATTTCTTAAGGAGCTTCGAGAAAACACGTTTAGCGGTTCGGATAATGAGGATGCAAATGAACACATTGAGAAAGTTCTCGAAATCGTTGACTTATTCCATGTTCCTAACATCACTGTGGATCAACTAATGCTCTGAGTCTTCCCTATATCCTTAACTAGAGCCGTAAGTCATTGGCTAAGAAACGAACCAACTGGTTCGATCAAAACTTGGGAAGATCTTAAAACTAAGTTTTTGAACAAATATTGCCCACCTGGTCGAACTGCGAAGAAAATGGAGGAAATCAACAACTTTCAGCAAGAGCCAGATGAAACCCTTTATCAAGCATGGGAGAGCTTTAAAGAACTCTTGATGAAGTGTCCTCAACACTATTTGACTGAGATGCAGGAGGTAATTTTGTTTTACAATGGGTTGGATGTTCCAACACAATAGATTCTTGACTCAAGAGGTGCCGTTCCAACTAAGACAGCTGAAGATGCTAAAAAGGCCATCCAAGAAATGGCAGAATACTCTCAAAAATGACATAATGGAACATCTAGAGGAAGAAATACTAAGACTTCTGATGGACTTGGTGCTATACAAGCACAACTGAAAAATCTAGGAAGAGAGATCAAGAAGGTGAATGAAAAAGTTTATGTTGCTCAAGTAGGATGTGAACAATGAAAAGGACCCCATTACACCAAAGATTGCCCACTAAAAGAAGAAGGGAAAACCCTAGAAGAAGCTTACTACACGCAATTTGGTGGACCTTTTCAAGGTGGGGGATATAGAGCAACAGCTCTAGGATACTATCAAAGGAACAACACAAATCCTTCGTACCAAGAATGAAGGCAATCTCTCTATGAAGATACCCTGTGAGCAACTCATGAGTGGAAGCAGCAAGAGAACACGAAGAATTCCAATTTGATTAAAGAAAGATCGAGCTACGACAGATGCTACCATAAGGAACCAAGGAGCACCAATCAAAACTTTATAAATTCAAATCGGGCAAATGAGCAAGGTACTACAGGAAAGAGGATTTGGAAGCCTACCAAGCTCAACTGAAATGAAACCGAGAGACCAAGTCAAGTCGATTTCAACCATTATTGAAGTTGATTCACACTCGATACGCCGTATTAGATCATCCTAATACGCCGTATCCACTGGACATAACAGTAAACTGTTGTACAAATCAAGACAAATGACGGTTCCTTTTCCAAGTCGTTTGGATAATCATTACTGTGAAGAAGAAGTGGGGATCTATGAACCAAAATTCATGAAAGCTTATGGAGCTTTACATATCAATAACACCATACCCCGAAAGGAGAAAGACCCAGGGAGTTTCACTTTACCTTTCTATATTAATAACATTTGTTTTGACAATGCCCTTGTTGACTTAGGAGCTGGCTTTAGTGTTATGCCTCTCTCAACCTACCTTAACTTAGAATTAGGTGAATTATCTCACACTAGGTTGACAGTGGAATTAGCAGATAAGACTGTGAAATATCCAAAATGAATAGCTGAAAACGTACTAGAATATAACACCCTGTTTTTTTCAAGTCATTGACGACGTCGATAAATCTACAATGAATCTTTTGTATTGTACGTGTTTGCTTTAAATCGTAAACGTTAAGTTTAATCGCGTACGCCAAAAATTAGCGTTCAATGTAAACGGGCATCAAACGATTAAATGTTTACATCAATCAAGTATTAAATAATTATTTTGAGAATAATTATGGTCTTTGTTCATTTTATTTTTATCGGATACGTAAAGTGTATACGTTTCGCGATAAAATGCGTTTAGGCATTCCCGGAACCACCAAAACTTTTCTACGCTTCAACAAATACCCACTTTTATACCCAATACATAAAATTAACTCAAATATATCATATATATCTCTTATAGGCCGGATTTATGGCAATTGATACAAAGAAATAAGAAAAAAAATCATCAACTTGGTCTTGTACATCACACTTGCATTAAACCTAGCCATGTTGTGTTTCTTTGACCAAAGACAAGACCACAAGTCTTCCTTAAGACCCTCATTGTGTTCTTGACTACTATTGCATACTTTTTGACCCTCCTAACTCATATAATGCAAGTATTCCAAGTAAGATAACACATACAACATAAACACTTAACCAAAAACTCAACAAACTCTCTCTTTTGGCTCTCTAAAGCCCACGGCTTGAAACACCCCTTTTAATAAATCCATACCAATTTTTCTACCACATATACAAGCATACCTACACTATATCTAAGATACCTCAAGATGATTTGAAGCATTGGTTAACCATTTACAAGTGTGGAAGCAAGAAAGGAAAGCTAGGGTTTTATATGGAAAACTAGGGTTTTCTTGGTTGCTAGCTTTGGTTTTAAGTCTAAGCAAGGGTTTAGCTCTTATTTCTCAACATCATCATTCATCATTAAGGTTATCTAGCACCTTTATCTTTTCATTTCATGAGTTTTTATGCATATGTTAGTCTTTATAGCAAAATCACCATTTAGGACTTTTTAACATGTAAAAAGGATTTTTACTTGTAATTATGGATTTGTTCACTTTTAAACATGTTATGATGTTAATGAGATCATGTTAAAATGGATGTAAAAGGATTGTACCATGTTGTTTTGGTGTAAAAATGGATAAATACAAATTAGGGTTTATAAAGTTAACTTAATATGTTACAAGTAAAAGAAATGCAAATGACATGTTAATCTTGTTTATGGACTTTTAGTCATGTTATATGGACACTAAAATAAGGTTGTAAAAGGATGGAAAGACTTGTACACTCATGGTTATTGTGTAAAAATGGTTATGTATAAAACTAGTGATTTAAGGTTACTTATGAAAGTTATGGTTTATAAGTGTTATTATGGACTTATAAATTTGGACAAATGGACAATATATGGAACTATGGACTCTAATATATGTATGATATATAACATATATGGTATATAAGACTTGTGGTAGATTACAAAAGTGGGAAAGTATAAAAATAAGGTTAGTTATGGACTTAACAAAGCCATTCAAACTTTCTGTCCAAAATTCGAAAATAAACATATCCACTTTATATTTTTATAAAATAGTACGTCTCATGACGATTCCAAAAAGCTAAGAAACTTGAAAAACGGATAAATAACGAAAAAGTTACGGTAAAAACAAGTTATACGATAAATAAACGGAATTATAAAAGAATTTTTATAAAACAATTTATAAAAATTATATAAAACAGCAAGTTTAGTATTTTTAACAAATTACACATATTTTTAGGATTCTAAATTGATAAGAAACGAAAATTTTCAATTAATAACGAATGAGTTATGAATTTCGCGAGTTTACGACAATTAATACTTTTATAAAACAATTTTTATAAAAGTTACTATTCATGACAGAAACTTTTATTTTTTTAAACCTCATAAATAAATATAACTTTCAATTACGAGAACGTGCTCGAAAGAATCGCTAAAAACAGAGCTATAACGAATAAAATACGACGTATACGGGTTTTACGATAACTAAAACTATAAAAATAACTTTATAACTGGTATGAACAGTAAAAATTACTGTTCATCAGAGGATCAAAGTTATGAAAATGTCAAATTATGATAACTCGTCCTAATACGAAAGCGTGGGCATAAGAAACGTCAAAATCGAGCATAAAACGCGAAAGTTACGCCAGTTTTACTACAACGACAATAATAAACGTTTTAACATATTAAACACAATTTTTCCAAAACAATTAGATGGTGATTAGCTATATAGAATTATGCATGGTAGTAATTACCCAATGTGATTAGTACTTATACAACCTTAATTTAAATAGGTTGCATCTGACGATTTGCGGGGCACATTATCTGTGATATTCTTGTTAACCGCTCACTAAAGGTGAGTTCATAGCCCCACATTTTACATGCTTTTGTTTTACAAAGTTTTTGGGGTGAGAAACATGCAATGTTTTATAACTGGACATAAGTGGTTAAGTTTCATATTATGATTACGTGTTACCTAAGTAGCGATAACCCTAGTTAAGCCCATTATCATGAACTGTTAGTTACTAGATTGTGAGCGCGAATG
Source organism: Tanacetum coccineum (assembly GCA_026074375.1). Taxonomy (NCBI): domain Eukaryota; kingdom Viridiplantae; phylum Streptophyta; class Magnoliopsida; order Asterales; family Asteraceae; genus Tanacetum; species Tanacetum coccineum. Next base: position 63,946 of record BQNB010002641.1, on the reverse strand, counting down.
ATATGAATAGATCTATTGGAATTGACATCCCCGTTCGGGTGATTAGCTATCACTGGGCAAACAAACGTATACCATGTCGAACATAGGATGTTGCGGGTTAGAACATCATCACGGGCAATGAAGGCCATTTATATGGTATTCATTTATGTCGAGCTTCAGTGTCATGAGCTTAGGGCAATGTAATTACATTTATATGATGTCTGCATCTGTTGCATTATCATACACTTGGGAAATCTTGTGGTCCTACAATATATGATTTATCAAACCTATGAATTCACCAACATTATTGTTGACGTTTTAAAGCAATGTTTTTCAGGGGATCAGTAAGCACGAGGTGCAAGGGATACATTGGTGGTTTTGATTGGGATATCATGCATTAAAGATTTTGTCGCATTACATTTTGTATAACTGTATGGGCTAGAAATCTTTGTATTTTGAACAAGTGGACAAGTGAAGCTCCGGCTTATGTAACAAATACTTTGTTAAATCCAATGTATCAATTTTAAATGACTTTTTGGTCGTTCTATATACATCTTGTGTTATTGATCTATGAAGTAACACGCCCCGGACCCTTATTCCGCTGCGACCCAATTTGGGGGTGTTACAGTAATCATTGTAAAAACGAGTCTTACGGAAAGTTTGCATGAATTTAGCCTCTTCTTCACGAGACATAGGCATGTTATCATCGTCAAGATAGGGTGTTGGTTGTTCTGTAGGAGATTGGAGTTCTTTGTACTAAGCATCCATTTTTATGGTCATGGCATCCATTCGAACCATAATTTTGTCAGTGTTGGAATTACTGCTACCTTCAGCGGCGAAAGCAACAGTTTTCTTAAGAGATGATTTGGATTTTTGATTTATAGCTCAGTCGAGCTTGAGTAAGACTTTATCTTCGAGAAGCTGATAAGCTTGATTCGGTGTTTTATAGAGGAAAATACCATCGACTGTGGCATTTAGAACTTCTTGGGTTATTTCGTTGAGACCATGGTAAATGATTTTTATAATATTGCCTTGGACAGATTATGACCAAGGCAATTTCAGATCATTTCTTTCTTACGAAGCCAAGCATCGGTAGAGATTCATTTTCATGTTGGGAAAAAGCACGGATTTCTTCGAGGAGTCGGTCAAAAAGAGCTGGGGGAAAGAATCGGCTAATGAAAGCATTTTGAAGTTCATCCCACGTTTCGATAGTTCCTTCGTTGAGTTCGTCTAGCCATGTTTTTGCTTCTCCAGTGAGTGATAGGGGAACCATCATTAGGCGGACAACTTTATTTTTGGTATCTTTGTATTTAAACATATCGTAGATTCCAAGGAATTCATAAATGTATTTGTAAAGATCGGTTTTGGTTCTACCATCAAATTGGTTTCCTTTGATGAGAGTCAAGTGGTTACCTTTAATGGCAAATTCGTTTGGGGTTTCAGGAATAGTGATTGCGGAACTAGGAGTCAGAGCGACAACACGGTCGGCAGCCTACATGGGTTCATCATCTATTGGATCGTAATTTCGAAGAATATCAGGGAAGTGACAGAAGTAATTGATGTCAAGAATTGGCGGATAGACAATTCTCGGGTGTTAAGGTGGATTGTTTCTTTGCTCGAATGGAACTCTTTTGTTTCGCCGATGAAGTCTTCGATTCATAGTACGTTTAGGTTCAGGTAATGGTTCAAAAAGTTCAAAATTGGAAGCACATGTATGTATCGTTTAGGTCAGTTTGCCAGAAAACTGTACTACGATTTTTGAAAAAGAGGGGGAGTTAAAATAATATTCCAGAGTTGATTACTAAACAGCTTAAAAATCCCTAACAACGGCGCCAAAAACTTTGATGTGTTTCAAAAAGCTTTAAATTTATAATGACTAAAAATACCAATTTTATTATAGGGAAATACACGGGTAAAAGTATAACCCACGTATGTAGTATAATCTTTTTTAGGTAAGACCAGGTCGTCCACAGGGATTTGACTAGTGTTCAAATAATCAGATAGAAAATAGACTTTAACAACTTTGAAAATAACTTTTGTTTTACCTATGATAATAAGGATGACTACTCGGATAGTTGAGAATAATTTATAAGTAATGGTAATGATTAAGACCTCCAAGATGGAACTTTTTACTTATAAAAAGGATTTCTCGTCAGAAAACGTTTTCACAAATTAATTTAATTAACTTAAGACTTATATTTAGTTGACTAAACAAAATGTGTCACTCAAATGATCAAGTTACTTATTATATCAAAGCTTATTTTATTTATCAATTTATGAAAGTGGATTTCTCGACACAGACGATAAAGACCATAGACAAATCTTTAAAACCATATAGATCACAACAGGTCTTTCGACCTATAATGATACAATTATATAATCTAAGTTGATAAGCAAAACCCGACAAGATAAGACATAATAGGGTTGCAACATAAGCTTGAGATTAATGAGATCACGATCATACCAAACACTTATTTATTATCATAACTTCACCGAGTAGTCATGAGATAATTAGCCTCTCATGGCTATATAGTTCATAACATAACTTGATTCAACAAGAAACTTCATTATTTCAATAAACTAAGATGATATTCTTCTTCGTTCTTGGTTGTTTGATCTTGAATCTTCAAAAGGTATGGTGTTTATGGCTTAGGAGAAGGTTGGGAAGGTTTAGAATATCATAAAGGAGAGGGATTATGTGTGAGATAAGAGGAGTGTGTAAGAATGAGTTTATGAAATGTGTGAGAATTTTGGTGTGTTAATGCACTATTTTGACCAGGCCTTTAACTCTTTTGACTTTGAGGAGAAGTACGATGCACAAGGGGTAAGTGCGGCACACATTTTCACTTTTCAGCTTGAGACTTTATCTTTTCTTGTATCTTGATTTACGAAGTGTATAAGTACTTGATCTTTGTTTGATTTGAGCTTGGGATGTCTTCAAGTAAACCTGCAAGTATTTCATGCTATTAAGTATTGAAAGTTCATGAGAAATGATAAAATATATATAAATAACGCCACCAAAAACATGTATAATTTAGGCGTTATTATTCTTTCATGGATTTAGGAACTTCATAAGCTATTAAATTGCGTGTTGTAGCAACAATTGCGTTTTCTTCAACTAAACTTTCTGTGGATAAACTTGATTAAGAAACTTACCCATCTACAAGTAATTTTCTTTCGATTATAATTTTTCCCCAGTGATTTAGGTGTTTGCCATTATTATTTTTTGTATATCTGCTTAAAGAAAGTATGTTGTTGGCAAATAATAGTTTTGATAGTTATTATGATGGCATCCGTCTCTGCGGCTAGCGAGCAAATTGTTTCTTTAGTTGTATATGTTGATGGTATCTCTATTTGAGGATGTCACTTAGGGAACTACGAGGCACTCCATCTAAAGCAACTTCCTTCTTTAGTTCCAGAAGAAGCAAGATTGGTAGAATGGATGGACAAGTGTAACGAGTGTATCGCAAGTAAGTTCTTACATATACACTACCATTAATGGCATATGTTTATGATAGAATTGTTCAAATCATAATTATTATCCTAATATTTTTAGTGAAAACGAGATCTGTAATTATGAAGTTCTGTTAATCTATGGAATTGTTAGTAAAATGCTTACTAAGATGCGCACTTCCTTGGGACAAACTAGCAATGCATGTAACAATCAGTATTTGATTCTAATCTTATGGTGAGACCCATGGTATTTCTTGTCCTATTGTATAGATTAAATATAAAGTCCTGAGTGTGTCCAGTTTAACAAGTCATCACTGCCCGACTTTAACAGATTGGTGTAATATGTGTAAGCATGTTCGAGTGGATGGAAAAGCTTGGGACTTGTAGGACATCAATCTAAGATGACTAAATGAGAAGGAAATTCTAGAGAGAGAAAGAGTGAGTTGGAACACTTAGTGAGAGAAAGAAACTTGTGTATGATAAAATGAACTAACCACCCTCTCTAAGGCATGAAGAGGGTATTTATACCCTTACATTGGCCGGTCAACATAAGGGGTATTCTTATGTTGACCCGGTTATCTTAGCTAGCTTCTAAATATTATACTACGAGCTACTTATCGATATATTGGAAGTGACCGAGACTTTTTCATATTCCTAACCATCTCCCCCCAAGGGAGGTCACTCCAATTTACAAAAACTTAAGCTTAGCGTTCTATGAATGTCTTTAGTCTTTACTCGTAGTCTTGATTTCTTTGATCTTTTTCTTGTGAATGTGAAGTAGTGATCTTTAGACTTTTAAGCGTTAGCTTGTTTCTTTAGCTCGACTTGTATGTGATCTTGAGCTTCTTGAGATCATCAACCAAGCATAATATCTTTTAGCCATTATGTAATCTTTGCCTCCTTGTGAGCTTGTGACTTTCAGACCGACATGCTCATACTTTTCTTTGTCTTTGAAAGCTTGAAAAGTCATCTTTCTTGAAAATCTTTAACTTTAATACTTTTTCATTCCAAGGAAAATGTGCGGTATTAGAGTAGCGAAAGTATTTTGAAACATGTACTTGAGCTTTCATGATGTCTTTACATATGCCGGTTGGGTATGAGCATGTGGCATTGACTTCGACTTGTCATCGGTTATCTGCTGCCGCCGTTAGGAAACCTGCATGAATGGGTTAGTGATAAACAACATATATGGACGAAAGTGTCTTTGTTACTTCGTCGAATACGGTTGCAATAGCCACGGTTCCCCATTAATCAATATAAATACTGGCTGTGATCAGGTAGAATTTAAGAGAATCTCCTTGATAAGGTTACACAGTTGCACTAGCCGTTCTCATTACCGGAGCGTCTCAAAGTAGACAACACGGTAAGAGTGAATCGGTAAGTTATTGTCTTCCTGATTAAGTTGTCAATTCGTGTTTAGCTTTCCTATGTCCAGATACCCTTGTGAGGCTTCCCATAGACTTAAGATTGAAAATTGATTTAGGAAAATCAGTTGGTGTGTTAAGATGCAAACGGTTTTTATAACACACCAACAATTTTATCTTTTTAAAAATTCATTTGTCAATTCATAAGCTGGACCGAATTGATATCCAGTATCATAAGTTTGATCCGTGTAGAATCTCACAAGTCATCTACTGCAGAGCTTGTTTGATGTTGGCTCTGGAAGAATTTCATCGTCACCGTGAATACTTAAGCATCACTCTGATGTTCTAGCAATATCATAAGGATAATGCATAGGACTCTTAATACATTTCTTGTTATCACAGTGTGTGAATCAGCAACTATATTTTGGATAAGTGTCCTAATGAGATTTATGGATGATCTCTTTTATGGCTCTAGACTCGATAGTGCACTTTGGTTTTAGTAATCAGTGGCTGTAGCAGACTGCCACCTTTTCAATACCAACTAACTTGGAGTGAGAAAGTCGATAGAAATGTGTTTAATCTTCATGAGAAATGAAAAAAGAGTCTTTTGAGAGAACTTGAGTAGCTAAAGAGGGTTGTGCATTGCATCACTGGGTCCATGATGACTATCTTCAATACCAGACAATAGCTTAGTGTTTCTGATAGCATATGTATTGACCTGGTTTCTGCCTAAGTGTAAGGAGGGTTCTTTCTTTTCACCCTTTATCTTTACATTTCTTTTTAATTCTTCAACCGCTTTAATGCTTACCAATACTTCATCACTAACACCTTGTAGGGTTTATTCTAGTGCTAGCTCTGTCTTAGTCCGCATTATCCCCTTTTTCTCACTTTTACTCCTTTTGTATCATACCTAAGGACATCTATTCTATCTAATACAATGTCCCTGGGTAGATCCCTCCAGTTCTGGCTAGATCATGGGAATGAATACCTAATCTTAACCACCTTATAACTCCAATTAATTACATGGTTGGTCTTTTGGTACTGTTCTCATAGCCTTAAAACCATTTGAAAAACTTAACCAGGGTACTTGTGACATAAGTCAAAACATTTATACCAAAATTGTTTTTACATTTCATAATTACTCTCCCTCAACACGTGCATTGATATTCAAAAACGTTTAGTGCATAAAGGGTGAAGCTCGCACTTGAGTCCTTAAGATCACATCTATAGCCAAATATTTTAATAACATTTCTCCCCTTATCAAAAATGTCAAATCTTTTGATATTTTAGATATTAATTGATTCAAATATGTTTGAAAAACTGTCTGGGGAGAGAAATGTTCTGATTATTTAATGCTCCCCCTCAATTTAAGAGGTTATTATAGATAGTGTTGAATACGTTAATTTGAAATTTTTTTATTGAAAAATTCTTGAAAATTCATACCCAACACTATGTATACTTGCCTAATTTATAAGTCTAAGATACATATTCACATTATTCACAAGATAAGATTTAAGATTAGACCTAACGATCATTCGGTTCGTGTCATCAGTCTGTAGTCCATTATGAGTTCCCGAGCACTAACCAATATTTCTAGATTCCTTAGGATCTGTCTTTCTCGCATCTGCTTGTCAATAAGTTCGACCATAAGCTTCGACCTCCTTTTATCTATAGCCGTCCACTTTCTCCTAGACATCTCCTTTTTGTATCCCAGACGAAAATTGAGTATTTTGTGATGAAGCTCATATCGAACAGTCTTGAGTGTCCCGTCTAAGAACTTATACAACTCATCAACCCGCATCACTCTTTTCTATTTGTTCAAGTCTTCATAGATTACCCCTGGTGGTTTGTATGATGGAGTGTAGAGTTCTTTAAATTCGATTCCAGGAAAGGTCTTTTGAGGTGCGGTGATATTAAGCTTCTTTTGATAACTCTCTACACCAAGCTGGAGATCCTCGACTCGACGTTTGATGATAAGACTTCTTGTGAACATACGAATGGCCACAATTAAGTCAACAATGTCACAGCCGTCGAGTTGGAATAACTTGTGTTGAACCACAAGAAGAAGCACATCTTCAATGTCGTTCAGGTGTAGATTAACGAAGTCACCTTCTTTAAACTTGTATAGCTGACGATCAGCTCTTCTCACCATAATCTCTTCCAAATGACCACACTGACCATGCTTAGAATCTTCTGGGTAGAGTAGACATTATGCTTGGAAAATTTGTTCATGTGAGATCTATACCAAAGCTGACGCTTTTCTCCCCAGTGCTTGATCCCCTTTTCAACATCTTTGTTATACCCAACTTTGGTAGCACTCCAGAGCGTAGGGAACATGTCTTCAATTCTCACAATCTCATACCGAGTTTCTTTGGTCTTTGTGATAGACGTAATGTACTTCTTTTCAGGATTTGATGATTTTAGAAATTCCAAATCATTGTTGAAAAAGTATTCAGCAGCAACGATTAGACGGCCTGGACGACCATTCAAAAGAAAAGCCTCGATCAAGTCAAAGGGGCAACGATCTCCTTCTGGATTATTCCAATCAAGTTTGTCTATTAATGCTTTGAAGCACTCTTCCATATCATACTCAAGTGTAATGCTACTAGTGCATATTCCTTTCAACATGTTGTAAACAGGTCCTACTAAGAGTTCTTGAGTAAGATTGTCTATCTTGAGTCGATTCATAGCATACTTGGAGAAGTCAATAGGAGTGGCCATCAGTTCATCAAATGTGAGAGGATCCTTTGCAGTAGATACCATATGATTGAACCAAGGTTGTTCAGGTTGTTCAGGTTGATCAGTTACAACTTGACGCTTGTTCTAATATGGATCAGGAGTAGGAGGCCTTGGAGGTTATTTGAATCAATCTTTCTTTGGATTTGTGTCATTAGCTTAAGTTGAGTCATCATGTGGCTGATCAACATCCTTAACCACATCATCAACGGTTTGATCAATGTCATCAGAGGCCCTCTCAAAAACTGGTTCTTCAACTGGTTCCTTTGTAGTCACATATTTGCCACATTTAGAAGTTTTGGCAGGAGATTTACCTTTGGATGATTCTTTGTAGGTTGATGATTTATTTGATGGCTCAGACTCTTTGGTTCTACTTCTCTTGGTCTTCTTACCCCGGTTTGGTCCAGCTGAAGGGTCTTCATCATCTTGATGTCTTTTTCTCAAAACTTTCTCTGGATCAGCTTGGCCGCGAGCAATATCATCATTAAGAATCAATGAATTGAGCAGAGCATCATATATAGCTTGATGCTTTTCATAAGTCTAATAAGAGCGACTTTTATGCATCTTTTTAAAGAGAATTGTCTTTAGTTCATATTCAGAAAATGACTCAGCTGCTTTAAGAGAATATTGAGCTTGAGAGGAAGATTGAGCTAGTGGGAGTAGAGTCTTCTCAAGTTCTTTCTTCATAGTGCTTTCAATCACCAGAGTAGCGAAGTCAGATACTAGCTTGGGTAGAAGCATTGGCAATTGATTCTTGACCTCATTAATAAGATTTGCTTGCACAGACTTTTCAATCGTCTCCTTGTAGTTAATTTGCTGAGGATACTTTTGTATCAGTTCTTTCGTATGCCTCTGAAGCACCTTATGAAGTTCATCTCCTAGATTGGATCTAAGAAATGCATGAACAGCTGAAGGTATTTCAGATTTAAGTAAAGCACAGAGTGTTGTAGTATTATTAGCCTCTTTTAACTCTTGAACATCTTTCTCTAGCACATATACTCTTTAAATAACAACATGGAGTGGGTCTTGTATCGTTGTAACAAATGGAGCTTTGGTGGTGATTGGTGGTGTAGGGATCGATGTTGTTGATTGTAGTGGTACATGTGAAATGGAAGAGACAGATGGAGGGGGTAGAAGAGTTGTTACAGGTGCTACTGAAGGAGTTTCAGATATAGGTGTGAGGACTGAGGACTTATAGATCACATGAACAGGTACATTAAGTACGAATGGAGACTAGATATGTGGTATCTCTTGTTTAATTTGAACATCTAATAAATAGTTGATCTCAGCATCTGTAGTATCCTTAACAATACCAATTAAAGAAGTATCAGAAGAAAGGTTAAGAAATTAGTTACCGAACCCTGAAGATACAGATAAACTTGAGCTTGTTGGAGGAAGTTCAGCTTTTTTGGTATCATCCTTTACTTCTTCAGTCTAATCAACATCTGCCTTGGCTGTATCAGTTATTTCTTCATCATCGTTCCCGGTTTCAGCATCTTTATCATTTTTCATCTTTTCATCCTCATCATAATTTACTTGTTCATCACCTTGTACAAACTCATCATCAATATGCACATTCACCGCTATGCACAAATTCATTATCGGTTTCTTCATCGTCTGTCTTTTCAAGATCGCTGCTTTTGTCATCATCGTCATCATCATTATCATCTTCATCAGAGTATTCACTCTCTTGTTCAGATCCTCAATCAAGTATAACATTTGCTTCAGAAGTAACCTTTTCCTCATCGGGAACCCTTGGTTTAGTACCATTTCCTTCACTTGAGGTAGCAAGGATGACTGTGGACTGATTGGGAACCCCTGGTATGCTACCAATTCCTTCACTTGAGCCTCAAGTACCTGGCTGTCTCCTACTGGTCCTCTTACTTTAAGTGCTTTCATCGTGTCATCAGCTAGTTTTTCTTTAGGAGTTAGAGTTAGAATACCCTTTAGCTTTTGAGACAGATATGGAGACAACTTCTTTGTCATACTAGATGTATCTCTAAAAGTAATACCTGATGGTCTTCTTCTTGCAGGCTCGGGAATAAACTCAGTCACAATCTTTGCATGAGTAGCATGGACTTGCCTTGATGCTTCCTCTTCTATAGCTTCAGTTAAGCTTATAGACTTTCCTAGCTCCAAAGCGACGTCTGGACCAGGAATGATGTTATCATCTATAGAAATTGTGACTTTCTTCTTAATCACTCTTCTACTGGCAGTTCTCTTTCTAGCTGGTTCAGAGTCAGACTCTTCAGACACATTAACATCTGCCTCAGGAGTATCTACAATCTTCTTCACTTGTGACCCTTTGCCTTTGCTCTTTTTGGGAGGAATTTGACCAGTGGAATATTTAATAAACATTTGATAAGACTCTGATTACTTAATCCCTTCAGTCAGCATAGTCTCGGGAATAGGAAGTCCATATTCCTAAAAGTCTTCGCCAATTCGTACAAACTTCAATCTTCTTACAACACCGTCATCTTTAATTGTGTGGGTGTGCAAGTACGGTAGCTTGGTAAGGGATTTGTGTTTGGAGAGGAAGTGATTGATAATGATTTTGGTAAACCTGGGATAAGGCATGTTTTCACGTTTGCCTTTCTTGAGCTGCCTGTTGTCGATCTTGAATGCAAAGTCTTCCCAAATTAATTCAGGGTAGTCGACATTTTCCCAGTAGAACATTCCCCATAGGATGTTAATCCTGGATTTCCTTAGCCTGTCATTGCTTGCAGTTTTACCAGAAAGATACTAGTTAATGATAGAAGCCAGAGTTCTCCATGGTTGATGCATGTGGTCTACATACATGTAGGGATGCTTGTATAGTGGACCTTTGTAACCAAGATCAATGAGGAAGGTAAGAGTAGTCTCATCATCTGGTACTTCAGCAAAATCTACTCTTTGAACTCTTGGATAGATGTTAAGGATCTTTCGAAACACTTCAACATCGACCAAGCACTTCTTGTTAGCAATAAGAAACTCATAAGAGTTTGTCCCTGAGACCTCTTAATAGTGTACGAAACTGCTGCATAAATATTTCAGGGACTTCATGTAACACCCCCAAATTGGGTCGCAGCAGAATAATGAGTCCATGAGCGTTACTTCATAGATCAATAGCACAAGATATGAGAACGACCTCTAAAAGAGTCGTTTAAAATACGATACATTAGATTTATTGAAATTGTTTAATACAAAGCGCAATGGCTTAAATTGTTCAACATTTGATAACAAAGATTTTAGAGCATAACAAAAATCCGCAAATGTAATGACTCGAAATCTTTTATGCATGACTCCCCAAAAGAGTATCCCCAATGTATCCTTAGCACCTCGTGCCTCATTGACCTGAGAAAACATGCTTTAAAAGGTCAACATAAAGTTGGTGAATTCATAGGTTTATGTAAATATAATGTAGGACCGCAAGATTTCCAAGTGTATGATAGTGCAATAGATGCGAACATCACAAAATGTAATTATGTTTCCCTAAGCTCATGACACTGAAGCTCGACATGTATGATTTGAAATATAAATTGCCAACATTACCCTTGATGACGTTCTAACCGGCAACATCCCAAATCCGACATGGTATACATCCGTTGGTTCACTCCGTGACACCAGTGAGAGCTACTCACCTAGATGGGGATGTCAATCCCAAATATATCTATTTATAATATTCGCGCTCACACAAAGTAATTGACAGTTCATGATAATGGGCACAGTGGGTTATCGCTACTTAGGCAAACATGTAATCATGATAAAATGTACACTTGCGTCCTATTTGTAAAATAATGCATGTTTCTCACCCTAAAAGTTATAAATTATTGATATAGTAAAACATAGGGTTATGAACTCACCTTAGTGAATAAACTGAGGTATATAAATCAAGTGAATGGAAACGTCACAGATAAGACCGAATGAAACCTAATTAAATATAGGTCGTATGAGCACAGTGTACTTAATAATACTACATCACAAGTTATATAGTTACACCACCACCTACTAGTCTTTGTTTAGTTTTAAATGTCAAAACAATGTTTAAACCGTACTTTATTGAATAAAGGTGTTTATATTTGTATCCGTAAAATAAAGTGTGGTTTTCGTCTCACAATTGATTGCTTGTTAGTAATTCATGTTTTAATATTATTATTAATTATATAATGATATTATATAATTGGTTTAATTGTTTTTATAAAATAGTGCACAAAAGTGAAGATAGTGCATACAGTTTTATAAACCTCGTATCTTTATCGTTTTACCCCCGTTTCAAGTGTTTCTTATGTCCACGGTTTCATATTAAGAAAATTTATCAAAATATTATATTTATATTATTTATGCCCCTGATGAACAGTAGTTCTAAATATTTTTATAAAATTATATAAAACTACTTTTATATAATTAATCGTCATAACCTTCCAAAAGTCATAACTTACTCATATTTAATCCGTTTCGCTTGTTCTTTACATGTATGGATTCATATTTGAAAAGTCTAATCAAATTTTATATTTATAATATGTTTTGGTACTGTTATGAAAAGTAATAGTAAGTGAGAGTTTATAAAAATACTTTTTATAACTTTAATTATTGAAATTGTATTTTAATTGTATCTTGTTCGTTTTAATTCGGTTTTTAGTGATTCCTATGTCCACGTCTTCGTAATTAAATGCTCTATTTATGAAAATTATTTCCCAACAGTATGCTATCATGAACAGTAACTTATTTCTATAAATTTATTTTTATAAAAATACTTTTTAACTTAAACTTGTAAATAACGTGTCACTAATAGCAGTTTTATATACCCAAAATATATATATATATATAATAAAATACTTCAAAGAGCAATTAAGAAAATTCCCTAAGGAAAATTCACTCTTAAAAATATATATAATATAATATATAATACGTATATTTAACCGGATAAATATGATCACCCGGGTCGTTTCCCTAACGACTAGTGAAATTGAAACTTCGTTTAAGCTTGGATTATGATTTGAATAAGAAAATAGATGATTTGATGATCTATGACTACTAAATAAAAAGCAACAATTAAAATTGAAAATTAAAGGCAATTTAAACAATTAAACAAATATGGAAAACAAATAAAACACGATAATTAAGCAAATAGACTAAAATTAAACCCTAAAATTGCAAACTAAATTTCTAAACCTAAATTAGGATAAAAGAAAATTTTAAGAAAAAGAAAAATATTTTTTAGATTATTTTTGAATTTTTTTTATTAATTAAAAACTATTTAATTCTAATTAAATCCTAAAAAAAAGATAAAGAATTGAAAGTAATTGAAATTATATTTTTCCTAGATAAAACAAAGAAAAAGAAAATTTTAGAAAGAAGAATCACTATTTTTGGGTTTTTAGATTTAAAGATATGCATTTTCTAATATATAAACTAATAAAAAACTTTAAAAGTAATAAAACTATTAAAAATAAAATCCTAAAAATTTTATAAAAATTATACTAAATAAAGAAAATATGCAGAAACTTTATAAAAATAAAAGCCCTAATTTTTATCTTTTTAATAAACTTTAATTAAACTAATTAAAAGTTAAACCCTAATTACTAATTTAAACTAATTAAAATTAATTAAAAACAAACTAACATTTAAACTAACTAGGGATAAAAAACATAATGCAAATCCCTAAAGGACTATCAGGCTCCTTATTTAACGTTTCCCACTCAAAAAAAAAATAAGCCCCACCAACGCATCATACTAAATAAACAACAACTTGTAAGAAAAGCTAAACTAACTAACAGAGGGACTAACTGAGAAACTTTAAAGTTGCAAAACCAACCCCTGAGACCAAGCCCAACTTCAAACTAAGTCCTTTTTAGGCTTAAAAATAAGATGAAACTAAAAAGTGCTTTTCAGCAAAAACTTAAAATAGCAAAGTTGGAGAATAAGCTGGCAAGATCAACTTTAACAAAAGCTATATGAGCTTAAATACACTAATAAGCTCTTTAGAGTATTTTCAATAAGGCGGACTCCAAGATCTGAGGTGTTGTGCCTTTGGTTTTACTAAAAAGTTGGTAAAAAGCTCAAATAAGCTCAAACTTGAAAGCAAAAGGTGTTCTAGACACGCTTTGGAATTGCTTAAACTAATGAGAAAAGAAAATATATGTTTAAAACACTTATTGATTAGGTGAAAATTAAAGAGCTAAGTACAATCTCAGAAATCAAAGAGATAGCTAAAATTCATACTTAGTAAATGGCACAAAATAGCAAAATAGATTTTATGCTTTTTGAGGACTTATGTAAAAATACTTATTATCTATTTTTATGTAATAAAATCAATCTACCTCGTAGCGAGGATTATCATTTAGGATAAACTGCCTTAACTAACCTACTATTTGTGGTTTTTTTTTTTTGAGCTGATTAAGTGACTATTATAAGCTAAATTTAAGCTAACAAATTTAAGCTGAAATGGAAAATCATAAGCAATTCCCTACTAAATCTACTGAAGACTAGTGTTGTTCCCTTATAATCAGCTTCTTAATTCCTAATGAGCAAGCTTAAATGAAGCTTAAAGATCAGCAGTACTAACTGATGTTAGTACTGCTGGTGCAATTGGCACAAACAAAGACCAATAGTGCAGGCTCACTTTGAGGTTTGGTGCTGCACTAAACACTCTCTTTGAGTGTGGATAAACACAAAACAAGCACAAACCAAAGCCTAGAGGACCTAACTCAAAAATAAGCAATCCTAGTTTAAGCTTTAAAGTGTCCTGGTGCTGGAACCATCATAATAAGCCATAACTTTTTGAAAAATGAAAAATTAACTTTTGAAACCTCTTTGCCTAATGATTCATTATGAAATCTAAGCTGACTTAAACAATTTTAAAAACTCACTTTGACTTTGAGAGGTCAAAGTAGCTTAAACCAAACACCCCTTTATACTCTTGACAGATTTGAAAAAGCTTTTAAAACTAAGATCTTCTTATCAAAACTTAATTACCAGATGAAAAACAACTTTTAACTAACTTATTAAACATAAACTAACAACTGAATAAGCAAGCAATCTAAGATTTACACTATTTCCTACTATTTTTGGTTTTTTTTATAGATTAATGATGACAGAAATGAAAACTTAAGATTTTTAACTACTAAATCAAAAACAGATGATCTAACTAATCTAATAAGCAATATTAAAGATATTTAAGAACAAATAAGCAACCATTATAAGCAAATAAGCAGATTTAAGCATAGAAGGTAAATAGACAATTATTGGAAGCAAAAACTTTAGGAAATTAAAGAGAAACTTACAAAGCCTCTAGCTAAACAAGAGGAACCAATTAAGGCAGCTACAAGCTCCCTAGCTTAATAATAAGCTAGGGTAGTAGTCCATGAGATCTCATCCATTTCTAGATCTCCTTCCAAAAGCTCACAATTCCAAAAGCTAAGGTAATTAGTCATTTTAAGCTGATTATATGTTTAGATATGATTAAGGCTGGATTAAGTAAGCTCAATTTCAGCTTATAGACTGAAAGAGCTGAATGTGAGCTTATTAGAGCTTATTAAGACAGATTGAGCTTTTGAGTAAAAGGGCTTTGAGAGAATTTGAAAGGTAAACACAGGATTTATTTAACCAAAGACATTCATTTCATTACATAAAAGAAGATTACATAATTCAAAAGACAAATTACAATAAGCAATATTTAAGCTAACCTAAAAAACTAGAAAAAGGAAAAATAAGGTAAAAAGAAGGTATCTCCTGCGTGTGTGAGCTGAGGCTATTTATAGCCAGTCATGGATCCTTCTAGCCTCTTGAGCTCATTTCCCTTTCATTCAATCTCTGCCTTCCATTTTCTTCAATCATTTGATCTATGTTGTGGGACGTTGGATCATATATGTGCACACACGGATTGCCAGCGTGGCAATCCGTGATGTGACATGTTGTGTTTGTTTACTGAGTGAAATAGCACAAAATCCCACCTTCCTTGTGCTTCTTTGCTATGTCCACGTCATTTCTCTTGCTAAGTGAGCTAAAGAGGAGCTTGAATAGACTAATCTCTCCCTTCCATCTTGTTTATGAGCTCATGAATTGACTTCCGTACCCTTTGATTTTAAATTGCCCCTTGATTTACCCTGGTAACTAGATGAAGACGATGATGAATAGTACTCGTGGTATTGGCGCCCATTTTAACTGAAAGAGGTAATTCAGTTGTAACTTTGGGGAAATTGCAAATATGGCCCTTGTGTTTTATTTTTCTCTTTTGTAGTATAAAACAGGTTTGGAAAATTACAAGATTGGTCCCTGTGGTTTATGAAAAGGTTAATGGACTAGGGTAATGGGCTTATGGATTGGGCTTTTGGTTTAAATGGTATCCGGGTAGGGTTTTTAAGGGTTTTGAGGCCCAATAAGGGTTTAGGGACTATTTTTGGACTTTTCTGAAAGTTGAGGGGTTATTTTGAAACACTTTGGGTCTTGTTGACTTTTGTTGACCAAGATTGACTGGAGTTGACTGTAGATTTGGCTTCTTCTGGCTTTGGCTTCCCGTTTCTGTACACTCTTCCGTTCTCGTGTCCGTGTTTGCTTGTTTTTGATGGTTTTCTTGTGAATTTTGATATATCCGTACCTACACACACAAAACATAAATACAAGCATATTTTTGCCATTTTTGGTCTGTTTTGGGTTTAATTGGGTTATTTTAAGCCTAAATGGATATGTGTATTTTACACTTTATCAAAATTCCCCAAACTAAACGATTGCGTGTCCTCACGCAATATCACATGCCTTATAACCAAATACCTAAGAAATTTCCTAAACTAACCCTTTAAGAAGTAGTAAAGTCTTTGTGGAAAAATTTCTAAGTCACAAGTTATAAAACACCCGATTTCCCATTTTCAAAACTTTTTCTCTTTTTTATGATTTTTCTTAATAATTAACTACCTAACATGCCAAGAGGCAAAAAGTAATCTAGCGTAGCTCGAGAAACCAGCGAAAGATCCCTAAGAAGAATTATAACACCGCACAATCAGATAGATCTGATTAGTGTTTACCCTTAAAACTTGGAGGCATTATTTGTATGGTACGAAGAGTGTCATCTATACGGATCATAAAAGCCTTCAACGCATATTTGATCAGAAGGAGTTGAATATGCATCAAAGGAGGTGGATCGAGTTATTTAGTGACTATGAGTGTGAGATTCGCTACCATCCAGGTAAGGCGAATGTAGTGGCAAATTCACTAAGTAGGAAGGAACGAGTAAAACCTAGACGTGTACGAGCAATGACTATGACTATTCAGTCTGGAGTAAGAGGAATGATACTAGCAGCCCAAGGTGAGGCGTTCAAGCAAGAGAATGTACTTGCAGAAAGGCTACATGGTTTGGATCAACAGATGGAAAGGAGAGAAGACAGGAGTTTATACTTTATAGACCGTATATGGGTGCCATTAGTAGGAGGTGTACGAACGATAATTATGGACGAAGCTCATAAGACTAGGTACTCTGTACATCCTGGAGCGGATAAGATGTACCATGACCTTCGAGATATGTACTGGTGGTCGGGAATGAAGAGGGACATTGCTACTTATGTTAGCAAATGTTTAACTTGTTCTAAGGTGAAGGCTGAGCATCAAAGGCCATCGGGTTTATTGCAACAACCCGAGATACCCGAATGGAAGTGGGATAAGATCACTATGGATTTTATCACCAAGTTACCTAAGACGAAGAGTGGGCATGATACGATTTGGGTAATAGTCGACAGGCTGACCAAGTCGGCTCATTTTCTGGCGATGCGAGAGGATTATAGTACTGAGAGATTGGCAAAGTTGTACATCAATGAGTTAGTCGCTTGACACGGAGTTCCCGTGTCAATTATTTCATATCGAGATGGACGTTTTACATCGTGTTTCTGGCAAACATTGCAAAAAGCTTTAGGGACGCGATTGGATATGAGTACGGCTTATCATCCTCAAACGGATGGACAAAGCGAGCGTACGATTCAGACTTTGGAGGATATGTTAAGGGCGTGTGTGATAGATTTTGCTGGCAATTGGGATGTTCACCTACCAATAGCTGAATTTTCTTACAACAATGGTTATCATTCGAGTATTCGATGTGCTCCCTTTGAAGCATTGTATGGAAGGAAATGTAGGTCGCCTGTTCTATAGGTTAAGATTGGGGAAAGTAGTTTGATTGGGCCCGAGTTGGTACAAGAGATGACCGATAAGGTAGTTTTGATCAAGGAGAAGCTCAAAGCGGCAAGAGATCGTCAAAAGAGCTATGCTGACAATAGACGTAAGCCCCTAGAGTTTGAGGTTGGAGATAAAGTGTTACTAGAGTGTCACCTTGGAAAGGTGTGATGCATTTTGGAAGGAAATGTAAGTTGGCACCGAGGTATGTAGGACCATTTGAAATCCTTAAAGGATTGGCCCTGTAGCTTATAGGTTAAGATGCCTAAGGAATTGAGTGAGGTGCACGACACATTCCATGTATCAAATTTGAAAAAGTGTTTGGCGGATGCTAATTTGCATGTGCCATTGGACGAGATCAAGATCGACAAAACTCTTCATTTTGTCAAAGAACCAGTAGAGGTTATGGACCGTGAGGTTAAGACTTTAAACCGTAGTAAGATTTCAATTGTTAAAGTGCGCTGGAATTCAAAGCGTGGTTGAAGGAACTAAGTAATCTTTAATATCAAGCAAGAACTAGAGAAAGAAAGTGGAAGGAAGGATGTATTTCTAGTGAGAGAAAGTAAAAGAAAGAAAATGCATTAAGTGTGAAATGAGAATACAACCAACCAAACCCAACCTCTCCAAGGCATGGAGAGGTGTTTATATAGTACCTATGGCCGGCCATGGAAGGGCTTTGTGGGCTTTCCATGGGCCTTTTGGCCCTATTAGATTATAAATCATATATTGGACTAACTACGGGCTTTGACTAACTATTATTGGAAGTGACCGATACTTTTCATGTTTCTAACAATCTCCCCCTAAGGGAGGTCACTCCAATTTACAAAAAATTAAACTTAGCATACTATGCTTCGACTTTAGTCTTGAGCTCGTAGTCTTTAACTTCAATCATTAACTTGTGAATTGATGTAGTGATCATAGACTTTAGGTCTTGAGCTTGTTCCTTAGCTTGTTTTGAATGTGATCTTGAATACCTTAAGATCATCAACCAAGCAGAATCTCTTTTTGTCATCTTGTAAACTTTGCCATCTTGTGAACTTGTGACTTTTGGACCGACATGCTCATACCTTTCTTGATTTGATGATCTTGAAAAGCTTTAATAATGCATATTTCTTGAAGTTCTTTAACTTTAACACTTCGTCTGCTTTAAGAAGGACGTGCGGTATCAGAGTAGCGGAAGTCTTGAAACATGTACTTGAGCTTTCATGAATGTCTTTAATATTTTGTCGTCGGTATGAGCATGGGGCAACAATTTGTAGTCAGCTGGAATCGTAACCTTCACCTCCATCTTTAAGTATCCTGCATTAAAACAGTTAGCAATAAAGCAGGGGACGCATAAGATTTGCATATCCGACCATGTTATGGTTGGAGTAAACCGTCGAATCCGAAGGATCGACTTATGATAAGGTAGATTCAATTTAAGAAGAATCTCATGAGAGGAGTTTCTAGCTGAAGTATAGAATCTTTCTAACACATATGCATTAGTTCATCAAACTCAGCATGTTTCTCCATTACCATAAACTAACATCTTAAAAGCAACAACATGATAAGAGTGAACCAGGAGTTACTATCTCAACCGATTTGAATAGAAAAATCGATTTGATAAAATCATCGCTGTGTCACTTGCTAAATTGGTTTTGATGACACATCGATAGTGTTAATCATTTCAAATTCATCATCAAGTATCAATTCCATTAAACCTGAAACAAGTTGATTCTTATAGAATCGCAACACGTTTCTTTCCAGTTGTTCCACAAGTATTGAATTCATAGAGAATCGCACAAGTCACCTACCATGACTTGTTTGATGTTGGCTCAAGCAGGATTTCCAACTTCACTGTGAATAATATCACTCGGAAAGTACTAGGCAAAATCATGAAGATAATGCATTAGGAACTCTTAATTTATATTCTGTTATTCCACATGTGTGAACTTAGCAAGCATAAATTTACAAGTGTCCTAATGAGAGTTATGGATGATCTCTTTTGCCCTAGATCTTAATAGTAAGCTTTGTATATTGATCAAGGCTGGAGCAGACTGCCACCTTTTCAATATCAACTATCTCGAAGTGAGAAAGTTGATAGAAATAGGTGTAATCTCTGTGAGAAATGAAACAAGAATATGTTGAGAGACCTTGAGTGCTAGGAGGTTGTGCATAGCGTCACTGGTCCATGACGACTGTCTTTAATAACCAGACAACAGCTTAGTGTTTCTGACAGTAGATGTATTGACCCGGTTTCTGCCTTAAGTGTATGGAGGGCTTCTTTCTTTACACCCTTTATCTTTATATTTCTTTTTCATTTTTTAACCCCTTTAGTGCTTATCGAGACTTTATGACTATTACCTTGTTGGGTTTATTCCAGTAATAGCTCCATCTTAGTCTGCACTCTTCCCTTTTTCTCACTTTACTCCTTTTTTCATCATACCTAAGGACTTCTAGACTATCTAGTGGAATGTCCCTGGGTAGATCCCTCCGGTTCTTGCTGGATCATAGGAATGAATACCTAAACTTAACCACCTTATAACTCCAATACAGTAATTAAATGGTCGGTCTTTGGTACATTCATATTACAGCCTTCACATAACCATTTGCCCCCCCTCCCCTCCATATGTGCATCGATTAATCAAAAGAGTTTAGCACAAATAAGGTGAGCGTACACTTAAGTTCTTAAGATCACGTTATTATTAGCCATATATTTTAATCACATTTTTCTCCCCTTATCAAAAATGTCAAGTCTCTTGATATTTTGGATACCAAGAGATTAAAATTTATGCTCATGGGGAGAGAAATGTTCCGATTATTCACAAGCCATATAAGGAACATTTTAATGCTCCCCCTCAATATTTGAGGGTATATAAGATAGTGCTGAGTACAATAATTTGAATTTTTTTGAATTTACTAAGAAATTCTTGAAAATTTTGTACTCGAGCACTCCTTATTATCACCATAAAGTCTACACTACATATATACAAATTCACAAGTTTATATTATTTACGAGGTTTGACCTGATATATGAGAACAACATATGATAAATCATATGGTCCTTTCCAGCAGTCGTAGGGTCCGTGCCTTCCTCACAACTCCACCAACAAACCGTTTTAACTTCCATAAACACTTCTTCATCAAGAATTGTCATCTGATCTTTCTCTATCCAAGCACTCTTCGGCATTGCTTCAACTTTCTTTCCAAGTTATGAAAGTCTTTGCTTCAAACTTCGAGGATGAAACAGATTCAGATACATATGTAACATGAGCTTGTTTGGTTGGTGGTGTCGGTGTTGATGTTGTCTTAGCTTCCCCTTAAACCAGCAATCCTTTCTTCAGTAGATTCAGAACTTTCTTGCAAGCCGCATTAAGCAGTCTTAATGTATAAAGCTCAGATATCCAAAGTAACACAATTAACACATGTCAAAGAATTTGATACAGTAACACCAAATCAGTTAAGTCTCGGATGAGTGCATTTCTCTCTTCAGATAGGAATGAATATGAGATTAATAACTCCAAAGTCAACTAAGTCCCGGATGTAGACAATTAAGTCCTTTAAATAGTCGAAATGATAACTCCAAAGTCAACTAAGTCTCAGAAGTAGACATTTCTTCCTACATGATACTAACTAACAGCAAGGAACATCATAAACCTATGTTACTCTTTATCAAATATTTCTACTTCTTTAAGAATAAGCTTAAAGATTGACCGGTCAGGTAAAACATTAATTCAATCAGTAAGAGCTTTTCTCACATTTTAAATAATTATTCTCCAAACACTTCCCCCTAGGGACTCAAATGATGCATACTAACTAATGACGAGATGTCTCTTCCACCATGTGATAGAAATAGTGCACCCGAAAGATTCAATGAAGGCCTAAAATCATAAGAAGCTAACCTTAAAAGACAAAAGAAGCTAACCTCAAAAGAAAGCCAAGGACACTATCAAGTATACATCTACTCCTTCCCCTTGCTGGTTTTGACAAATCAAGACACACTTAACGATCAAATCACAACAAAAACCTTGTACACACACATACTCGCGATCGTGTTTGAAGAATAAATCAGCTTTAAATGTATTCCGTGAAGTCTACTACAAAGGCTTTTAAAACTATGAAAGTATTTCCAAACATTCCTAAGTCTTTTACAACTATGAGGTGTTGGCAATATTGATCGAATGTAGTTTAAAGCCTATACTCACTAAGTCTTATATTACAATAAGTCCCTAAAGTTTGTAACAAATGACATCTAAAGCCCTTGTAGTTAAAATACATTAACTCCCCTTTAAATTATAATCCGTCATTATAAAAACTTTATCCGTTTATTCCGTGACTTATTTTGAAAGACCGTTTAAAAGATTATTTAATGGCACTTTCTCCCCCTTAAATATTGACCCATTTTCTATTTAAAGAGTTGTAGTCATAGTTTGAGTGGTTGAATTTGCTTTTAAAATCTTTTTGTGAGATTCCTGAAGAGACTGATTCATTTTGAAAGACAACTTTTTAACCAATAAAATAGATTTCCTCTTATTATTGACCACCATACACTCACTAGGTCTTATTTTTCAAATAAGTCCCTAAAGTTTGAAACAAATGACATCTAAAGCTTGTGTAGTTAAAATCCATTAACTCCCCTTAAATTGTGATCCGTCATTATTAAAAACTTTATCCGTTTATTTTCGTGACTTAATTAGAAAGAGCGTTTTAAGATGATGACCACGTTGCTATCTGAAATAATAACAAGCCATTTGGAATGTTTTGAAAACATTTAGAACTTCTGCTCGAACTTTATTTACAGCCTCGTATCATTATTAAATGACATTTCTAAGACCGTAAATGTTATCGATTTTCAGAAGACATGCCATTATTACCTCTTTTTATATTTTTCTCATTTTAAAAAAAAATCTTTGGTTTTATATATTTTATATTTTTGTATTTTGATTTTATAAAAGTTTTCTGAAAAATGAAAAATCTTTTTGGTTTTTAATGGGTTTTAATATATATACATATGATACAAGGATATCAGAATAGGTACCACCACTATTCTTCAGCTTCATCTGCCAACTGTTTTGGTGTCTCATGCGTAAAACTTCGCATTCCCAGCTTGTTGATCAGAAATTTAATTCTTTCTCAGCATAGGGCTTTAGTGAAGATGTCCGCAAGTTGATACTCTGTGTTGACAAAGTAAAGCTCTACTACTCCATTCTCTACTTGCTCTTTGATGAAGTGAAATCTGATGTCTATATGCTTTGATCGAGAATGTTAAACATTGTTGCAATATAAGGCAATAGCGCTTTTGTTATCACAGTACATGGGAATTTTATTGAATCCAAGGCCATACTCGGTAAGGTGTGATCTCATACAAAGGACTTGAGCACAACAACCAGACAAGGCAATATATCCAGCTTTCGTACTGGATATTACAACGCTTTTCAGCCTTTTTGATGACCAACTAACAAGTCTGTCTCCCAATAATTGCATACTTCCAGATGTACTTCGTCTAGTATCTTGGAAACCCGCGTGATCAGCGTCTACATAAGCTGTTAGAGCAATAGAAGAATCCTTTGGATACCAAAGTCCCATATTAACGGTTCCTCATAGGTATTTAAAGATTCTTTTACAATATGTAAGTGCTTTTCGGTAGGCTTTGCCTGATACCGGGCCCACATGCATACAACAAATGTTAGGTCTGGTCTACTGGTTATAAGATACATGAGGGTGCCAACCATTCCACGATAGTGTATAGGGTCAATAGCTTTCCCTTGTGGATCTTCATCCAGTTTGGATTTCTCCACCATGGGAGTATCCACGGGGTCGCTATATTCCATACCATATTTTTCAATGATTCTAAAGCATATTTAGACTGGTTTAAAAAGATGCCTCTGGGACTTTGTGAAATCTGTAGTCCTAGAAAAAAATGATATTTTACCCATCATTGACATCTTAAACTTTAAACACATTATTTTTGAAAATTGGTCACATAATTCAGGTGTAGTAGACGCAAAGATTATATCATCAACATAGATTTGTACCAGGAGAATATCTTTGCCTTGTCTTCTGATGAACAATGTGGGATCCACGCTTCCTTTAGAGAATTCCTAATAGAGTAGAAACTTTGACAATAGATCGTACCACGCGCGAGGAGCTTGTTTCAACCCATAGAGAGCCTTCTTAAACTTATACACATGATTCGGATTATCTTGATCCACAAACCTGTCTGGTTGGCTGACATAAACTTCTTCCCGCAAAATGCCATTTAAGAATGCCGTCTTAACATCCATTTAGTAGACGATAATATTCATGTGAGCAGCATATGCGAGGAAAATTCAAATAACATCAAGTCTAGCCACTGGAGCAAAAGATTCCTTAAAATCAATTCCTTCTTCTTGACGGTAACCACGAGCAACCAAGCGAGCCTTGTTTTTCATAATTCCTCCCATTTCATCAAGTTTTACCTTATAAATCCATTTTAAAGTAATGACCATCACTTTATCTGGACAAGGAAAGAGTTCCCAGACTTTAAGACATTCAAATTCATTCAGCTCCTCTTGTGGAAACAGGTCTTTCTAGTTCACCAATGATGTTATCTAAAGGATGATCCTTGGTTCATTTGGTAACGTGTTCTCAGTAAGGAGTAGCGGTATGCACAACAGTAGGAATAATATCCGAAGAAGAAGATGCATTAAAACATTTCTTTTAAGATGATGTTGTCAAAAGGATGATCCGTGGTCCCATTTTGATAAACAAATGTTTTGAGTTAGGGAGTAGCAGTAAGGCTCATAGTAACTAAACATTCTGAAGAATAAGATGCATCAAATCATTTTGTCGGAATTGGAATACCCAAATAAAGGATTGTTATCATGTGTGCACCATCTAAGGTCAAGATGTCTTTTTCAACATCGTTTAGAAATGACAGGAGAAGATTTGAGTTATGGGTGTTGTTGTGAGTTTACTAGGTGATGGATGCATCTTGATCAACAGTTGGGAGAAGGTGAACCGATTGATTCAGACGGGTAACTGCGCTACTACTTCAGCGATTAGACCAATGACTTCAGGGGCTGGGATGTCACACAATGGAGAGTGAGTAATTCACAAACAGTGTGAGAACAAAAGATCCCAATCAGTTCTTGAAGGGTACAAACGATGATTAAAGTAGGATGGGGTTTGACACGAGTCCTGAACTTATAGTTGCAGGATTCATTTCATGAAGGCGGGTCCTAACTGCGTGTTCCAAAGCCATCGCAGTCAAGCTCCATCAAAATCTACATGAAAATAATCTCATGATACGTCTGGTAATGTCGGATTGAAATTTCGAATGCTTTCTTTGTGGTGCATAGCCAATGAAAATTACAAATCAGTTTTGGTTGTAAACCTTGCCCTAAGATATCTGCTATCTTGTTTTGTCGGATAACCAAAGTGCACAAATACATAGATTGATTGATAAGTCCGGGAAGTTTGTCATGTAAAAGCGCATATGGGTGTTTTTTTGCCGTAACAAAGACTTAAGATGAACAAATTGGGTAAAAAAAAAAAAAAAAAAAAAAAAATAAACATCGGTAGCAACTACTTTTGCCTATAGATAACAAGCTTTTGCATAAGCAACTTGTGCATGGTGCTATCAATTAGTGTACGATTATGTCTTTTCAGCACCCATTTTGCTGTAAGAGCGAGCAACAATTTTCATGAGAAAGCCAGCCAACCTTCTCATAATATTCACATAAAGTTTGATTAACAAATTTAGTTCCATTATCTGTTCTGATTCGTCGGACAGGTGTCTTAAGCCGCACTTGGATCATCTTGAGAAACTTGATTATAAAATCTGGAGCTTCATCTTTTGACCTTAAGCACTTAACCCATGTAAATCGAGAGTAATCATCGACAATGATGAGGATGTACTTCTTTCCATTAATACTTTTGCGACAAAAAACGTATTGGTCCCAACAAAGAATCCAATGGCAAAAGATAGAGTTTTTCTTGGTTGGTGTCTTCAGATTTAGGTTTGTGGGGTTTCTTCTTACTTTTTCCCATTGCACAAGTAGAATACAGATGGTCCTTTTCAAATGTTAGCTTAGGGAGACCTCGAACAAGACCGTGTCTAGCTAGATGGTTGATTGCACCAAAGTTCAGATGAGACAGACGTCGGTGCCATAGCCAGGATCTTCGGTCCCCCCTTGAGGGCTTTTGACAAGAAAAGCCAATAGGAGAGGATACATCATATCTCCAAGAGACAAAGTATACAGATTGTTGCCTCGAGATCCAGTCAATAGATCAACACCTTCTAGATTACGAATGAAATAGGTGTGTTGACGAAAAGCAACTTCAAGGTTCGAATCATAGAATTGTCCAACGGAGAATAAGTTATGTCCAAGTCCTTCTACATAGTAAACCCTTAAAATTATAACATTCCCAATCTGATAATCACCATATCCCAATATCTTTACCACGTGATCATTTCCGAATTTGACAGTACCCAAAAAATTTATATAGAGAAATGGTGAGCTGATAGCGCGGTATATGCTTGAGCAGACCAGGAGTCCAAATACCAGAGAACAATTTGGACGACCTGCATTCATCAAGAGAGGAAGATGGAACATCGAAACTATGGATCCCCAAGATTGACTGGGTTCCTTTTTGTTAGCAGATACAGATTTAAGAACCTTAGATTTGCTAACAGAATATGAGTTTTAGATTTCCTAGGTTTTCGTGAGTAAACCAATGTTATGACAGTTTAGGTGATGTCATTATTCTAGAGCAGTTGGTTTCCTAAGGGCACTTCAGTAAGTTATGGTAATCCAGTTAAAGGGCAACTTATTTCCTCCTATAGTGAAGTCGACCAGTAGGTTCTATCAGAATGTATCCATTATTTTGTAAACACCTTTTCTGTGGTTTCCAAACTTTTCTCTTTGAAAATTTCTTAACCGAGATTAAGATTTAACAACACGAGAGCATTCACATTATTGATATAAACAAGAACACACAAATCACGAATTATCAGAAAGCTGCAACCATTACACTAACAACTTTAAGTCATAATTCGCATCAAGCTTGGAATCTGCATTACAGTTGCAGTTCCCTTTAGGGTCAACCACACTAGTTCTTATTTTCAACACTAGATTCTAACTTTCTAGGGGGGTGGGTATCGGACTTTATTCTTTAGAGTATAGCTCATGGGTGTTTGGTTGAATCTCTATCTTTCTTTTGAGAATTGCGCCTGAAAAGGCAGTGGACTACCGCTAGCACTAGTAGATGACGAGAGGTTTTATTCTGTTAGACAGACAACGATAGCGATCTTGTTAGAAACTAGGTTCGATGAAGAAGAAGGAATTTTTGTAGTGTTAGTAGTTTCCTAAGGATGTGAGGGGGCTTCAATGAATCTAACTTTTTGGTTCTTTTCTTTGGGTCACAGCCACGAATTTTTCGACTAGAATTGTTGATAACTGAAGGCAGTTTGTATGTATGCTCTTTCGTATCAAATCCTGATATTAGTTTAATATACCAAAGACTGATTCTAAGGAATGATCTAGAGAAAAGGGGAATAATTTGCTTTAACTTGTTCAAACTAGATCCCTAAGAACTACAGCCTCTCCTGAGTGAGCTTAATAAAGGCAGAGTGACTGTCCTTTTATTCAACAATTTAGGGGTTATTGGTTCCACATCAATCTTAACATCTCTGGATCAATAGTTGTTTTTGTAACAGCATTATCAACTAGAGCTTTTCCTTTAAGTTTCCTTAAATCATCCTTGAGAGCTGTAATTACCAAAAAAAATTCCTGAAGACTAGCATTTAAATTAGAGATTTCCAAGACTTTCGATTGACTTGAATTTAATTAAATCATTACATTGGTTCTTTTGATCGAATACGTGCTGGATTTAATCGATATAAAGTTCTTATAAAGTTTGTTTCAAATGCTCATTCTCAGCAATAAGCTTTGACACCCTATGATCCAATTCAATATTTATTGTTTCAAATCTTTTTCTATGTCCCATATTTGACTCTCATCCTCATTCATATATCCACTTAGAAGATTTAATTCTTCATCTTGCAAGTTTTTTTATGCCTTTCTTACCTCTTAGGACTGAGCTTTTAATTCATTTAATTCAAAATATTGATCAAAACTTGGAGAACTTTGATTTGAAATAGTATTGTCCCTTTGAAAAATTTCCTGATTAAGTTGAGAATCAACTTCTAAAGAGATGCAATGTTTTTCAAGAGTGGTAAAACTTTTTGAACAGTGTATCGTAAATCTTTTTTTCAACCAAATCCTTTTTGTTAAGAAGCTTAGTCTCAAGTTTGAGACACTGTTTACATTCATGCACATTTACAGAAGCATTATCCACAGAAGAATTCATAATTATGTTCACAATATCTTTGTTAATGACTTGTTTCAAGAGTCATTCCAAACTTGATTCATTTTAACTTCAAATGTTTTAGACTCTAAACGATGTTGTTCCACAGCCTGTTCCATTTGATGAAATACATTTTGGACTTCAGAAAGTTCATCAATCAAAAATTGATCGAATGTATAAAATAAGTCATTCAAAGCTTTTACAAATGGAATGATTTCATCCCCAAAACAAGCTTTTATATGTTTGAACCCCCACGAGCCCTCAGTGATAGCTGTAGCTATGGTTCTTTCTTTGACAACCACGTCAAAAACCATCAAAGATGGTAATTTAAAGGTTTTTCTTCAAACTCGTATTAACCATGCTGACTTTAGGGAGTTCTTTTGGAACCTCAACTTTGGTGGGTCTACTAAAAAGAGTGAGACCTGGAGAATTCATAGAATTCTGAGACCAAAAGGCTTGTTCAGCAGATAATTTAGTTTGTGGAACAAATCGTGTTTCAAAATCTTGAGAAAGTTGGTTAATAACAGCATAATCGACTTGTGTAGTATTGACTTTCTTTTCTAACATCATATAATCCTTTTGTTTTAAAAGCATTTTTGAACGACTCTCTTTAGCAAGCATGGGGGTCTCTTCAGAGTCAGGAATTACAATAGCACTCGTATTCTTAATGACATATACCATCTAAAGCTTTGTTCCAACTGCTGAGCTTCTTCAATAGAAGAGGATTTTGAAAACCTAGAAGCTTTTAGCTGGTAAAATGATCAGAAACAACTGAGGCTTCGTCAACATGTAAACATTTTGTGCAAATTGATCCTTTCTAAAAACAAGTATTATCTAAGCTGTTTGATCCTCTTTTCAAAATGCAATCTCTCTATCAATGTTTACAAGATTCTCTTTCTTAAAATTATTTTAGGAAATAGTAACTGTTTGTATTTAAAGATTTCTATTTCTTTAAATGTCAAAAGAGTGTGTTTAAGACGATCAATCTCTAACAACTGTCACTTGAATCTAAAACGTTATCATGACTCTTTAAATTAACATTTGTCCTGTCCATTCAAACATTAAACTTGTTCCTTATATCTTTCAAGCTCAGCAGTTAAAGTATCATTGGCACTTTTTATTGTCCAGATTTATCTTGGTACAATTAACAACTTGGGTTTTTAAGTTGTTCAATCACAGATAATATCAATGCATCTTGTTTGTAATGAGTTAAATTCAGAACAGTTGCCTTTGATGATTCAATCACATACAGAAATAAGAATGAATATTGCTATCACTATTATTTCATCTCTGAATGGTTTACAATATTTGACTGTTCAAAAGACGGCACCACCTGCACACCTTGATTAATTATATTGTTGTCCACATTATCAGGATTGTGTACCTCAGCGAGAGCATCTGAACCATAATGAGATAAATTCTCCATGAGAGAAACTTTGGCAGTGTTGAGTTCATCACAATCAGAGTCATATGCATCTAAATCATTAGCTTAATAAGCAGCATTGTGAGTAATGACAGTCTGTGTGGCTTGACCTTTTGCAGTTCCTGGATCTGCCAAAAAAGCTAGTTCCTCCTCATGTAGAATTTGACCATTTACTTGAGCTTGAATAACAACCACTTTATCACTTAACTACAATCATCCCTTTTCCTCTTAGTTTTGTGCACCATTTGGACATGTGTCCTTCCCTTTGCAGTTATAACAAATAACAGTCCATTGTTTTCCCAGAATTGCTTCCACTTGCTCCTGGAGTGTATGTCCTACTTGTACTCGTTGTAAAAGAAATTTGCCTCCCCTGTATTGGTTGTAAAGTTCTCTTCTATCATTAATGTAAGCTTGCTGACCTAGGGTTTTGACGAATTTCCTCAGTTGGTTGTTGGTATAGGATAGCAAAGATGTGATGACAGCTGATAAGAATTACATCATATGGTTGATGGCATCAATTGGATCATCTCCTTGCTTGAACACTGGAACAGTTAGACCTAAGTCTAATTGGGGAAATTCAGATGGTTGTTTGTTGTCTGTTGGTTTAACTGTGAGTATATCCAATTAGGGCTAGATTGATGGTGGAAAATAAACGATATGGTGAATCTGATGATTGATAATCATATGGATGGATAGAGTGCATGAAAAGATGTGTTGATGATTTGATTATTTGATGTATTGTTGACACCGATAAGGTGATCCATACTGTGGAGACTGATATAGTGACACTTGTGGTTGAAATTGAGAGTTTTGGTATGAGTTTTGATGAGTTTGATTACGGAACTAGGTTACCTGATTGGTTAGCAACCAAAGGCAAACTGATCTGAATTACGTTTCATGCATTAAACTACTCATTTGCATGAAACTCGTGGTTGTCCCCACGTCAAGCATGAAGCTGATCAATATAGTAGAGTGCAGACCCGAACCAGTTTGGAATATGTCCACAAATTTGCTCCACTTAAGATAAAAGAGTGTTTCAAAAACTAATTGGTGTTAAACTTTGAAATAGTTTCCGATTTCATATTGTAGATGTTTTATGTCATTTAGGTACAGTGAAAATCTCAAGTAGAAATCACGTATTGTTTCCCCATTCTTATAAGCAAACTTGTCGAATCATCATACAGCTTAGCACTCTCTCTGTTTAGTCAATAAGTTCCTTGCATGAGAAGTTGAATTCTTTCCCAAAGTTCCTTGGCGACTTTATGATTGCTAACCAATGCATAGACCTCTGGTGGTAGTCCTTGGAGAATGATATTAGTTGCCTTGATATCACAATCAGCTTGAATTTCTTCCGTAGCAGATAATTCAGAATATTTCTTTGGCTAGTCACTCCGTTCTCCTCAATCGTAGGCCAGATGAGTGGACCATCTTCAACGGATTCAAGTATAATTCATCCAAGTTGTCTATTCATCATGTATAGCTCCATTCTGCTTTTCCAAGAATCATATATATCTTTTTCCAACATTGGTGGACGATTGTCAGCACCCGAAAGAATCGCTTTGTTAGCAAGAGTCGTCATTGTGAAAATTTGTATGTTAAAATATTACGTGTTTGATCAAACGGTGATAGAAAGTAATTATGTTTGAAGGTGTTGTCTTTTATGTGTTTTGAGTCATGAAACTACACAGGATTTTACAATTCTTGACAAAATCGGGAAATCAAGTTAATGTTTCACGGGATTTTACAAGTCACAGAAATAAACCGTATAATTTTGATTAAGCAATTTGAGTTTTTTAAACCTTGTAATAGCGAATTCGGTTTCACCTGATAACTTGTCAATTCGGTTAACACTTGTAATTGCAAATTCGATGGATTAAAAAATTACAAATTCGGTTGATACTAGAGATTGTAAATTCGGTTAACACTATTAAATTGCAAATTCGGTTATCACTTAGAGTTGCAAATTCGGTTACCAATGAGAAATTGAAAATTTAGTTGTTACAGGAGATTGCAAATTTGGTTATAACTGAAGCACTACAAATTTGGTTACCACTGAGAAATCTGCCAATTCGGTTATAACTGAAGCACTGCGAATTTGGTTACCACTGAGAAATCTGCCAATTCGGTTATAACTGAAATACCTTGAAATTACATTGAATCTTGAAACTGCGAATCGGATACAACAGAAACGCTAATTCGTAAACAATTAAAATTGAGAATTCGTAAAACACAAATTGCAAATTCGGGGACTGCGAATTCGGTTACAATAGTGTATGGATGACACGTACCCGGTCCCGTACCGGTCCGTACCGAATTGAAGTGGTACCAAATTTTTCCGAGCATAAATAGTGGTACCGAGTATGTAACGTACCGAATGGGATTCGGGGAACACGGTTACCGTACCGGTACCGAGAAAATCGTGGTTTTTCCCGTTTTTTTTGGTTAATTTCCTGATTAGGTACCGGTTCGAACCGAACTAGTATCCCGAATTTTTTTTTACTCGAATCATGGTGCGTCCCGTACCGTTAGCGGATTCGGTACCGTTCGGTACAGAACCGTACGTTACGTTCGTACCGGGATTCGGTTCTATATGCGTCACCCTACAACATGACGAACCTCAAAATCTTTAAAACACAAAAAGACATCTTTTTGATTATTTTTTCCTAAATTTTCTTGTACAACTAGTATTAATAAACCTATAGGTATCTTAAAAAGGTAAACTTTATGGTTTTAAGCCAAAAAAATTAAAATCAAGAATTGTACTTTTTAAAGGTTTCAAACACTAAAATTATAGCAAAATGAGTTTTTTTCTTTGATCCAAAGCAAATACACCTATATCCTAAGATACTAGATCAAGTTTACCTAGGTAAATGATCTTTAGTGTATTAAAAAGCTTCAAAAATACAAGAAAAAACAAGAAAAAGCGTACGGTTTGTAAAGAAATCAAACCAAAAATAAAAAAACACAAAAACTAAACAAATCACTCCATGGCTCTGATACTAATTGAAGGAACTAAGTAATCTTTAATATCAAGCAAGAACTAAAGAAAGAAAGTGGAAGGAAGGATGTATTTCTAGTGAGAGAAAGTAAAAGAAAGAAAATGCATTCAGTGTGAAATGAGAATACAACCAACCAAACCAACCTCTCCCAAGCATGGAAGGTTTTTTAAATCAGTCACTATGCCGGTCATGGAAGGGCTTTGTGGGCTTTCCCATTTTGGCCTTTGTGCCCTATTAGATTATAAATCAAATATATTGGACTAGACACGGCTTTGACTACCTTTTATTGGAAGTAACCGAATAACATTTCGTGTTCTAACAGTGGTCCTGAGTATACATGGGGCACGAGGACCATATGAGAAGCTAGGTATCGCCAACTGTTTATTGCTATACTAGGAGAATCTAGTAGTTAAATCCGGACGATATTTCCCTAAAGAGGGGATACTGTGACAACTGTGCCTTGAGCAAGTTAGTCAAACCGTTAGTATTGACTTTAAAATCATAATGTGCTATAATAATTATGTGTTTATATGATCTTATGTGAGTTTGGTTACCAATCCATGCAGCATGATCGTCTCATTGTGATTGAAGTTATGGTTGTTATAGGTATTTTATTTTGTTCACATTTTAGTGACAATGAAAATGATAGTATAATTCTATGTGTGTACGTAATTTTTATGTATATTGTATACGTATTTATATCTTAAGTGTAGTTTAGTAAAATTAAAAGTTTAAGTTTTAAAAAAATTATAGAAATTTAAACTTTGTTTTATTAAGTTTAAAAATAAAATTTAGAAATGAAATTTATTTATAGTCATTCAAAACTAGTTTTAATTTAAAAGGTTTTCTAAAATAAATAAAGGTTTTTATAAAAATATCAAAATTAGAGGGTAATTATGTAATTAATAATAATTAAAAAAATAAAAAAAGTAAAAAGGGTCGACTGGTTTAGGGAGGAAAAGAAGGAAAAGAAAACCCAATTTTAGTCTAAGTAGAATTCTAATTACGTAATTATCCAAACTCTTTTGTAAAATCAATAAATACCAAACCCTCCTCTCCCCTTTTTGTTCTCTTGGCCGGTCGATCAAATCAAAAGAAGAAAAAAAATTATATCAAGATTTAAGTTGGTGGTTTGTGTAATCAAATCAAGGGTTTTAGGTATGTTTTCTTAAACCCTTTTTAATTAATCTTCTTTAGTTTTTTTGTAACAATTAAGTGATGGAATTAGGGTTTATTTTTATTTTCTGTAAATCAAAGTAATTAACTTAATTAGTATTGATCAGGGATAGATTATAAGAGTTTTGGTATAATCGGTTAGGTCTAGAACGCGTTTTTTTTTTTTTTAATGAAAATTTTTAAAAAGGGAATTTTGGTTTGAGCAAAATTTTTAGGTTAAGGTTATATAGGGTATGGAAATGATAAGAAGATAGAAAACAGGATTATGGTGTTAATGTTCAAATTTATATACCAATATAGTATTATTCTCGTAAGAATTCTTTGCCAAAATACTTCTCAACCAAGAGAAATATAAGGTAGAAATCTCACAAAATAAAACACAATTTGTATATTTTTATCCGGGAAGTACTTATCCTCGGGTCGTGTCCCAACGAAATCGTGAATTGAGAATTTAGGAATAATTCGGATTCGAGTTTAGAATAGTAAAGGATATTTGATTTGTTGATTACACTACAAATTTAATAGCAAGAATTGAAAAACAATTAACTAGCACGAAAATTAAATGCACAAAACGTAATAAACGCGAGCTAAAACTGAAATTTAAAATCTAAAACACGACTTTTAACAAATTTTATACCTAAAAATCACAAATTTAAAATGAAAATTTTAGGAAAAAGAATTAGAATTTTTTAAGTATTTTTGAATTTTTTATGATTTTCTAAAGATTTAATGATTTATCAAAAATAAACTTTTTCTAAAAATTAACACTAAAATTTTTCTTTTATTTTTCAAAAATACTAGATTTAAAATGAAAATTAATGCAAAAAGAATTTTAATTTTTCAACTATTTTTCTATTTTTTATGATTTATCTAAGAAAAAGTAATCACTAAAATCTATTTAAATTTCTATAAAATACAACTTTAATGAGAAAAATAAAGAAAAATGGTTTTTAAATTCTAGAAAGGTGCAGAAAAATTAAAGAACAAAAAGCCCCAATTTTTAAAACCTAATTGAACTCTAATTTGTGTAATTAAAACTAAGAACCCTAAATAATAAAACTAATTTGAAAAATATTAAACCTAATTACTTTTCTAGAAAAGACAGGGTAGATATTGCTGGAAATGAAACAATAGGGTAGGCGGGGTAACTTTAGCAAATTTACAATCCAGTGAAAACGGGTTGCCCTGAACTATTAGACAATTACAAAATAGACCCTACGATTTTGGCTTATTTTTGCTTATTAAAAAGTGCTTTTCAGAAAAAACTTAAAACTACAAACTTGCTAAAGGGCTTATTCTAAACAACATTAATGAAAGCAACTTGGACTTTTAACAACTAGATAAGCTAGAAATTTGAGCTTTTTGGATCTGTTACAGAAAGTAGAGGTTAAGAGGACTTTTTGGATTTTGGCTTCTAACTAGCTTATTTCTAGGTGAAACTTTGAAACAAAAGAATCTTAATGTAGCTTAAGATGTAAACTAAAGGATTTTAAAAAGAAAAAGGCTAAGGTTTAACAAAGATTACAAGTAAATAGAAATGAAAAAGTGCTAGTTCTTGCTCAATTCTGAAATAAGCTTTTGCTACAAAGATTTGCTGATGCAAATGACACAATGACTAAATGCAGGCTACACTTTGAGCTTTAGACTTTCAAAACACTTTACTAAGGGCATTTCCAACTTAAATGACAAAAGTTAACAATAAGGAACTATAAACACAACCAATCCTAAATGTCCTACTCAATTCATTTCCCCTGGTGCTGTAGAAAAGGATTTTAGTGGCTTAAACTTGTCAATTCTTTAAACTAACTCTAAAACCTGCTCAAAGATCTTGCTAATTACCCTAACATAAAAACTGATGAGATATTTTTTACAATGTGCATTTGACTTTAAAAGTCAAAATAATAGGCCAATTCCAAACATCCTTTTAAAGAAAAACTGTCAAAACTAGAGAGTTTAAAAACTATTTAGTGACTAAAACAGCTAAAATTTTTTAGCTACTTTTACTTAAATAACCTATAGAGTTAATAACAACTATATTCACAGCTTATTTGAAAGAAATAAAGTTCTTCCTCTTAGGGACTTTTATTTCTATTTATGACAGTTTTTAAGGAAATGAATCCTATTAAAGATTTATAACTAAAAAAAAACTTAAACTAGAACTCTTAGGTAAATTTAGGGCTAAATGAGACAAGAATTAAGCACAAGATAAAATAGAAAACTAGCAACAATGTAAACAAGGTTATGGGAAAGGCTAAATTGAGAATGTAGAGGAGACAAACCTGAATTTTAAGTAGTCTCAGACTTCAAAAACCACTCTAGTAGAGTGAGTGGCTTAGATAAGCTCATTACTATTGGCTACCTAGCTCCCTAAACCTCAATAAGCTGATTTAAGCTTATGTACTTGTAGCCTTCATATTGAACACAAATTCCTCAAGTGATCATGCTTTGCTTTACAAATGAACTAAAAGAGTAAATGACTTGTTTAAGAGCAAAATTGACTGAATTTAAGCTTATGAATAGTAATAAGCTCTAAAGTGCTTATTGAGAGCTTAATACATGAAAACAGCTTAAAATGGAAATCAAAACACTAGGAAACTTGAAAGCTGAATTTTATTTCTCAAATGAAGAATATACAAACAGCAAGAAAGAAAGTACAAGTGTTTGAAACTGAATTAGAAAAATGCTTAAAAAAATGCTTAAAAGGTAAAAAAAACATTAAAAATTGAAAAACTAAAAACTAACTCCTAAAACTGAGCCCTAAGCTCCCTATTTATAGAGAATGGAAGAGGAGAGAGATTCGTGAATCTTCCATTTAATCACAGCCGTTTGATCCTTTTTAACTTGTTTGTGGCCGTTTGATCATATAAGAGAGGTGTTCTGGCCAATTATGGAGTGCCACGTGGTGGTTATTGATTGGAGAGGACTTATGAACGAGGTTGGGCATTTATATTGGAGCGGGGTGTGGGAAATTTGAAGTTGGGTTCGTGTACAATTTGGGCGGGAAATTCTGTTGGAGGTGTTGTGGGGGGTAGCGAGATAGCCGGGCTGTTTGTTTAAATCTTTGGAGAGTTGGCAAAATAGGTCCCTCTTCTTTGCTTCCGCCCATTTTGTAGTTATAAACAAGTTTGAAGCTTGACAATACTGGCCCTTGTGTTGTTTTCTTCTCTTTTCTTCTTAATAAAGACACTTTCAACACTTGGCAAATTAAGTCCCTTGATCTTTAAATCTTCAAATAAGCTCTTGAAACTTTGAATACTTGTCAATTATGGCCCCTTGACTTCATTTTGGATCTTTGACTTCCTTTATTGTTATCTTTGACTGAGTTTGACTGATCCGGCTGTGATTTCTGGCTGATTTCTTCGTCTTGCTCTTGACGCTTGTCTTTTTTCCCCGTTGCTTGTCGGTTTTGGTCAGTTTTTGCCTTCGTTTTTCTTTTCAAATCTCTTACCTGCACAATGGACACAAAAAGCACACCTTTTATATTATTTTTGGCATTTATTTGACTTTTATTTGGCATAATCCCGGGTTATTTTAGTGTACAATTAAGCAATATATCAAAATTCCCCAAACTAAAGGATTGCAGTGTCCTCCGCAATGTTATGAAGTTGTTTCACTTTGTAATCTAAGGAGAAGTTTCCAAATGCGGGGCCTTGTTTAGAATCTTTTGATGATCACCTTTTAAAAACAACTTTTACATTTCTCATCATTTTCATTTCTTGGAAAACCGGTTAATGGCAATCATTGCAATTTTTGAACTTTTGGACTCATCGAAATAGGCTACTCCGATTATAGGCACAAAGAGAAAATTTGTCATCCTTGACTTTTTCACTAGACTAATCAAAGCATAATAAAACATGATCATTGTCAATATAAGTCCAAATGATTAAGCTCTTATACTTATAACTTGTGAACTTTTCACTCCCAGGAATAAATTAATGATTAAGATGTGTGCACTCTTTTTAACTCAACCATAGATCAATTTATCTTCATAGTTGAGATTCATCTAAGCTTTACAAATAAGCCTTGTGAGCTCAAATGTTAGTAACATAGATAATCTCGACTCAAAGCTAAAAAAGAGATTTGGAAACATAATTATAAATTGATTTGAGAAAATGAAATTTTAACCAATTCTTTTTATTTTCCATGTTACTATAATTATTTTTTTTTCTTGCAATAGGAATGTTGTTCTTAGTCGAAACCCCTACTTAGGCCTTTCTCCAAATAGGATATCGCAATACAACAACGGTGTTCTTAGTCTCGAAACCCACACTCCGTGCTAACGTTTGTGGGTTATCGCGATAACACCTTTTTCCTACAAAGCTTAGAATCCAAAGTCCCTTAGTTGCAATTATCACCTAGGCCGCGCTCCCTAGCGATGAATGCCTTTTTCTACGGGAACCCTTGATCTAGTCCATAGTTTTAATCCTTAGTAGCGACCCCCATCCGAGTTCTTTCTCTCAACATGGATACGCAACGATTAAAAACTAAAGGATAGATTTTGTTATTTCTATTTTGCGAATGCTTCATTGGCACAATATTAATGCTTTTGCATTGAAAGCTTCATTGGGCTTTCTTTTTATTATTTTCTTTTTGATGAATGGAAAAATTTCATTTTAGGAAAGCAACTTATAAATTTGAAACCAAAAATCTTACTTACATATTAAAATGGAATTCTTTTTCAAAATGTAAGACTTTTTCTAAAGACATTGGTTGACTTAGGCTAATATTAAAAAAGTGCACGTATGATTAAGTGTGTATGAGCGTATGGGAGTAAAAAAGACACAAATTATTCATAAGCTTGTAGTTTTCCAAAAAAACTTGCTTAAAAAATTACTTATATTTAACTACAATTCATTTCTTATTGTTCTTCCATTTTTTTAAAAATCCAAAGCAATAGGATTTGTGAAAACTTGGCCCCACAAAATGTAGGCTAAAGAACTTATCTAGGGCATTTTCACGCCTGTCAAATCAAAATTAACTCCTATTTCTCACACAACGGTACTACCAAAAAGAGGTCGTTTTTTCCAAACTAAGCTTCTTTTGAGCTTTTTTTTAAGCAAAATTTAAAATTTCTCACTTTTTTCACAAAAAGGTTAATTCAAAAGCTATCAAAAAAGGTTGCGTGAAGTGCAACGTCAAAGATCGAGATATCTTCCCCAAACTAAATATGACCAACTTTGTCCTCATAAGGTTTTAAAGATAATAGGGTCAAAAGGAATCTGTAACAAAAATTAATGGTTCATGTCAAAAGAATAGATGTTAGTTCGATAAAGAACAAGGATAAGTGATTTGAGTTTTCCCTTTTATGAAGAGAAGATTGAGGGACCATCATGGAAATTGTGGAATTGCTTTGTCCTTCCACAATATTGAACCTTGAAGCATCAAAATCCGGTGATATTACCTAGAACCAAAAATCACAATACAACCAACAAGAGACGAAAAAGAGCAAGTTTTCCTCTCTTTTTACATTGTTATCTCAAAAAACATCTCTAATAAACGGCTTAGTTTTTGTTAACCGGGAGTACAAGCTATACTCGCCCCTCCGAATTAATTGTCCTTGGGAAGCACCATGAAAATAGAAAATAGAAAAAAAAAAATATAAAAGGATAAGCATGGGGTGCCTCCCACGAAGAGCTTGTTAATTATAGAGTCCCTTCGCTTGACTCTTTCCCCAAACTAGGTTTTTAAGGTGGATAATAGTAATGGTGAAGAAAATCCAAGAGGTGACAACCTCCCCAAACTAGGCATGAAAGATATACCAAAACATTTTTGATTCCGGGTTCATAAAACTTTTTAGAAAAGATTTTCAAGATGAAAGATTTGAACCCCGAAAATGCTTTGGTAACATTAAAGTCCATTAAGGGTGGGTGGAGAGGGTCAAAAACATCAAGAGTCAAAAGAGCTTTAGATGGAGCTAACTCTTTTGAACTCTTGTCTTTAAAAGCATCATTATCAAAAATACCCGGATTAAAAATTTTATCTTCACTCCCCGTGGAGTAAGATACGGGTAAAACCTCGGGATAGGTGACAAATGGTAAAAATGTTCGGGTTTGTAATGTGGTGAAGGTATCTTCCTCTTCATCATAAAACAAACATTTTCACTATACGGTAAGAAAGTTCACTAGTGTTAAATTTATCAAAACATTAACTTCAGCCATCACGGGCTCATCATCAAAAGTAAATGACTCGTACTCGGAAAGAATCATCGAGTCATCAAGGGGTAAATCATCAATAGACGTAGTGTCCTCCCCTGAATCACGGTCACTCTCGATACCCCGTGTTATCGAGTTATCCGAAAAACTAGTCAATCGCCTCCTTAAAGCAAATCAATTATCCAAACCGGGGATAGTTTGAGGAGGGGGCACCTATATAGGAGAAATCGGAATAGGAGGAGAGAGACTAAAAACGTTAATCTTTTCAATTAAAAGATAACTTTTGACTAATTTCTCGAAAGAGAATGTCAACGATCTTAGAAAATGTCGAAAATCAATCTCTCCTTGTCCTCCCTCATTTATCAACACCAATCATAAAAATCGTCTATCATATATCGTCATCGTCTGTCGGTTATCTTCATCATCGACACAAACTTCATCGAATTTCCGGAGAAGTGGAAGCAAGTGGCAAAGTCTATTGTGGACTTTCTCGTAATGGAATCATCGATGTCGAACAAATCACACTCCCCCAAACTAAAGTCATCGGACTCACTTGGGTTTGATAACAAGGGTGCTCACATAATCGCCATCCGTTTCCGGAGTAATGTTTAATATGCCCGTCTCCCATTATGATGTGAATCATTAGGCTCTACGTTTTGCGAAACGGGATGTGTTTTCGAGTGTTGAATGTTTTCGGAATTGAACAGCTTATAAATCCAATTATCGTCATCATCGTCATCACAAGTAACAGAAAGCATGTAACGACAGGCAGCAGCATACTTTTCATCTTCGTAAGCTTTCTCCTTTTTTTCGAAAACTTCGGCTTCCCCATATATTATAATATTCTTGCTGTTAGGTTTTGAATTCTAATTTCACAATTCTCTCTCGTATTCCTCATCAATCTTCCTCTCTCGTAATCTTTTATAAACTCCAAATCATTTATTTATTTCCGTAATCTCTCTACTCGACCAATTGTTGTTCATGTATCATTTTCCTCAATAATCATATCCTATACTTTTCTTTCTTTGAATCTTTCTGGATCTTGGTTAGAAATGTCTTGCTTAAAATGGTGAATTCATTAAGGATTTGTAAATCTCAAGAGACTTCTGCAACATTGCTTGCAAATACTCAGGGTTGAGTTTGCTCCTTTCCTCAACTTGCTTGATTTTCAAAAATTTCTCCTCCGCAAGAAAAACTTGATGCTTCTTTTCATTATGAGGAATGTGATCATACATCA
Organism: Tanacetum coccineum; assembly: GCA_026074375.1. Classification (NCBI taxonomy): domain Eukaryota; kingdom Viridiplantae; phylum Streptophyta; class Magnoliopsida; order Asterales; family Asteraceae; genus Tanacetum; species Tanacetum coccineum. The sequence goes on along the minus strand of BQNB010002641.1, from coordinate 22,964 downwards.
TCAAGAAGCTTTGCATAGATCTATAAGGTCACGCTTGAGAATGTAGCATTTCCATACTTGCTACGGAGGAAATCTGATAAACATCGGATGAAAAACTTCGGATGGTTGAAATGGTTCGAAACCGGCAAGAATTGAGAATAAAAATACTCTTGGTTCATCGGCTGACATTGGTAAGTCTCATGAGATCCTCCACAGTTTTCACAACAAAAATATTGTTGTGGAAGACTTTGTGAATCGTGTGAGAAACAATCAGACTGGGAATTTTGATTATAGCTCAGGTTTTTTTCTGGCTCAGAAATGATCGGATCTTTTGGTGGACAATTGTAACCGAAATGAGCACCTCTTCCACAAAATTCACAAATGCATTTTTGACAAAAAATCCCATTTAATGAATCACCGCATTCATAACAACAATTATGATCGATTTGTGGAGGATCTTGTGAAATATTCACACCGGTGTCTTGATCAACAACGCTTGGCTCACGAGGAGCATTAACAACGTTGGTATTGTCATTGGACGACTCAGAAGTATCTTGAAATTTTTGGAAAACTCCATTATCAACACAATATGCAAACAAATCTTTTTCGAATTTCGTACGTATAAGAGTACATCCATGACAATACGGACCATCGACTGGGGTTCCACAAACCGCACAATGCTGAAAAGAATCGGACACAGGAACAATGATTTGGTCTTTAAGATTTCCTATCGAACAACACTTTTTAGTGTACCAACTTCCACAAGTTGAACACTCTTTGATTGCATAACGAGATTTTGAACGATTAAGCGCCATAAGAATTAAACGTTTATAGAGGATAAGGAAAATGAGAATTAAACAAATCAGAGGGATAAGAAGAATATTTTTAGCTTTTCCGAATAATACATAAAAGAATTTGAGATTGAGAAGATTATTTTTTGGGGGGAATTAAATTTTTTTAGTTTTTATTAAGTATGAAAACAAAAATATTTTTGGTAATCGCTTATTACAAGCTTCACGATAAGTCTCTAAGAGTACGCACAAGTGAGCGGAAAAGCTTAGCGAGCCGCAATGACTACTTAGAGAGTAGCTATCACTTTCCCTTAAACTCACCTTTTAGTTTGTATACTTAAAGGTCCGTCGTACCTCGCAAGTACTTCACGATTTGTTTTGTTGTTTATTGGAATGGTTTAAGATGGATAGCTAGTATCCAAATGTTTATTATTATTTTTTACTTAATTCGATAGGAATCGAATTAATGAACTTTTTATATTTTTCAAAAATATAGCAAAATAACTTCCAATGGAAGGATCTTCAAAACTCTACTTCGACGAATACTCTTCAACAATCGTTCACGACTTCCCCGGCAGCGGCGCCAAAATTTGGTTTGTAGTCAAATATATATACGTAAAGAGTTATTAATCTTGTAAGAATTCCTTCCAAAATACTTCTCAAACAATTGTGAAATATAAGGTAAAAATCTACACAAAGAAAACACAATTCGTATTTATTTTTATCAGGTGGAAAGTAATGTCATCGGGTCGTTCCCAAGAAATCGTGGAATTGAGAATCTAGGAATAATTCGGAATCGAGTAAGAATGATAAAGGGATTTTTGATATTCTTATTAACTACAAAAAATAAGAACATGAATTAAAAAACAATTAAACTAGCGCGAAATTAATGCTCGGAACGTAAATCGCGAGCCTAAAACTGAAATTTAAAAACTAAAACACGACTTTTATCAAATTTTATATCTAAAAATCACAAATTAAAAATGAAAATTTTAGGAAAAAGAATTAGAATTTTTTATGTATTTTTGAATTTTTTATGATTTTTTAAAGATTTAATGATTTAACAAAAATAAACTTTTTCTAAAAATTAACACTAAAAATTTTCTTTTATTTTTCAAAAATACTTATGATTTAAAACTAAAATTAATGCAAAAAGGAATTTTAATTTTTCATCTATTTTTTTATTTTTTATATTTATCTAAGAAATAGTAATAACTAAAAAACTATTTTTAATATCTAGAAAATCAATTAATGAGAAAAATATGGAAAAAATGATTTTTTATAAACTACCAAAGGTGCGAAAGTTATAAAAAATAAAGCACCTAATTTATACTTTTTATTTTTCAAACTAATTTGATTAATTAAAAATCTAACCTAATTTTCTATATTTAAAACTTTTAATAATAAAAGAAAATTAAAAGAAAATAGGAAAGACAGGGTAGAAAGTGATAAAAAGAAAGTAGAGGGTAGGCGGGCGAAGTTTGGGAAATTTACACTACTTTGTAAACGGGTAACCCCACACTTTAAGAAAAGAACCAAATAGACCCCGCGATTTTTGCTTATTTAGCTTATTGAAAAATTGAGAATGAGCAAAAACTTAAAACTAAAAAATTGTAGTTTAGCTTATTCCTAACAACATTAGTAAAAACACTTTGGACTTTAATCAACTCAATAAGCTGAAAAATAAGCACTTAATTGGCTGTCACAGAAACTAAGGCTCAAAGGGGGTTTTTACATTTTGGCTTGTATCTTGCTTAATATTTGATGAAAGTTGAAAACAAAGGAAACTTAATGTAGCTTAAGATGTGAGCTCAATGATTTAGAAAAGAAATAGACCAAGCTTTAACAAGTTTATCAAGAAAATTAAAATGGAAGTATGCAAGATTTGCTAAAATTCTTCTGTCATTTGCTGATGCAAATGACACAATGACTAAATGCAGGCTACACTTTGAGCTTTAACTTTTCAAAAACACTTTACTAAGGCTATTCCAACTTAACTGACAAAAAGTTAACAATTTAAGGAACTATAAAACCTCAAACCAAACCTAAAAATGTCCTACTCAATTATCTTACCTGGTGCTGTTGAAAAGGATATTTAGATGCTAACTTGACAATTCTTCAAACTAACTCTAAAACTGCTAATGCTTGTTTAAATTACCTAAACATAACTGAATGAGAAATTTTTCAATGTGGCATTTGACTTTAAAGTCAAAGTTAGCCAAATTCCAAAACATCTCCTTTAAAGAAAAACTGTCAAAACAAAGTGAGGCTTTAAAAACTATTTTTGAGACTAAACAGCTAATCTTTTTTAGCTACCTTTTACTTAATTTAACCTAATAGAGCTGAATAACAACTATAATTCACAGCTTATTTGAAAAGAAAATAAGTACTCCTCTCTTAGAAAAAAGCTTTATATTTCTATTTATGACAGAATTTAAGGAAATGAATCTAAAAAGATTTAACTATAAAAAAAACTTAAACCTGAACTCCTATAGGTTAATTAGGCTAATGAAGACAGATTAAGCACAAGAAATAGAAAATAAGCAAAATGTAACAAGGTATGAAAGCTAAATTGAAATGTAGAAGAGAAAACCTGAGATTTTAAGTAGTCTCAGCTCAAAACCACTCTAGTAGAGTGAGTGGCTTAAGAAAGCTCAATCCTATTGGCTCCCTAGCCTCTAAACCTCAATAAGCTGAATTTAAGCTTATTTACCTTGTTGCCTTCAAAATTGAACACAAATTCCAGTGTAGTCTTGTTTCTTTGACATCCAACTAACTAGCTTATCACCTAGGAACTTGATGCGGTTATCGTAAGGGACTTCTACAAGAAGTTTTACAACTCCCTAGGCAGAGTACCTAACCGTTGTAGTAGTAGTATAGGCAATACTCAGGGGTTGTTATCGTTCTCTAGGGGAATAGGTTGGGAAGGCTTGATCACGTTCTAGGGGTTGAGAGAAGATTATTTTGTGTTTTTATATTTTATGGAAAGCATGTAAAATCATATAATTAAGAGGTTTGGTTGGGTTTAGCTAATAATAAACTACGCTAATGGTGATAACAATATAATAAAAAGATTGTATTCATTTAATCATGGATTACTCCTTAGATTGATTCTTCTAGTGTTGTAGCTTTGTCAAACTTGTGATGATCTATGTAATTATTTCCTAAGTCATGAACGAATTACATAAACCCGTCATCTATTTAATATTCCGTTAGGGCAATGTGCAAGTAAGGTAGTATGAAGACTATTACAAGGCCTCTAAGAATATATAAAATGCATGTGAAATATACTAAGAGTGGATCAACCATATTAGGGGGCAAGGTAGTATAAAGACTATTACCTAATGGTATCCTTTCTATATAATCATGTTTCCCTAGATATATCAACAGCGATACAGACAAAAGCTGGTTTTCTAAAGCCTAACATGCACAACCATCACAAGAAGCAACATCACTAAGATCTACATTCTAGGTTTCTAACAATCATAAATGCACACAATAGGGAGTTTAGCCAAGCATGTTAAAGATAAAGCAAGGATAATAATGAATCAAAAAACAAGACATATTGAATGATTAAGATAATCTTACTTGATTAAAACATGAATTGAAGGAGTTACAATAGGGTTTGAGGCCCTAAAATCGTCCTAATAAGTTGCCAAATGAACTAGGGTTCGTCTACTTTTTTTACTCTAAAGTTACACACTTAAAACCCTAAAAATTGATTTGTATATATAGATAAATAGCTGCGACGGCATCGCGTTTTAATCATGACACCGTCATTAAAGAGAATATTCTTGATCTTGGGCTGGGTCATGCGAGCTGACGCCATTATGAAATCTTGTGACACCGTCATGAGATGAGTTATGACGGCATAACGTGTATTTTTTGATGCCGTCTCCAGCCACTGAGAACATAATCTTGAGAGATGTTGGTGTAGGTCCGTAGTTTTGTCTGTTTCTTCTCCAAATGAGCCCAAGTCATGTGTATTTCCTCCAAATTCCTTCCAAATGCTAAATACCTGAAAAGGAACAATTAATACCTATTTTGGGCATAAATGCACGATTTAAGGGGTTAAATGACCTTGAAAAAGTGTATAAAATAACACCTCATCAAATACCCCTACACTTGGGATTTGCTTATCCTCAAGCAAATGGGTTTTTCTACCTAGACAATAGCAGTATTAGGGTCATTTAACCTACTCCTTAAAAATATTTTACAACATAACATTCTGGACCTCGTAATTAAAAGCATGGAAAGCATATACTAGCACCTCACATAAGTGTTTGGGATTTTCTCTTTCACTCGGGTGTATAATAAATTATAGCATAAGGGGAAACAGAAAATGAACACTCATTACCTGTCATAGCATATAAATTACCATAGGCTTGGTAAAGGATCAAACCTCCACCACTAGGCGCAAGCATTATTTATTACTATCTAAGAAGTCTTTTTTAAATGGTTGTAGGGGTGTAGGTGTAAGATAACATATAATGGAAACGGAAATAGATGGGATACATTTGGGTGAATTTAGAGTAGAAGGGTTAGCTAATTATTTACATGAATACACATTGGTTTGGTTGCTAAGCCAAGACTCGAATAAAGATATACAAACTCTACAAAACATGTACATCAATCTCTTTTCTTTTTCTTTTCTATTTTTCTCCTTTTTCGAATAACATAATACATCATAACTCGGGGTTTATAACACATACCCTTACACTTGAGCTTTTACATGCTCGATATTTATAATCTAACTAATGACCCAATTTAAGGTGGATCAAAATAACATGGAGATCATCTAACAAAGATATGGGCTTATTGACTTAACTTTTCTTCCCTATTCTTCCGCGAAATAAATACTACCATGAATCACAATCGTCCTAAAACAGTATTTACAAGGATAAGGACTTAGCAACTGTGTACTCAAATAATTAACTTGGGTTAAACGCAATAATGTACTAAAAGTAAGTACATACAAGGTAGGCTAAGGAGATTTGGGTGTAACGATTGGTTTAAGAGTAAACAGTGCTCTTCATTAATAATCTGGCTTAACTAAAAAATTACGAGTGCCATGAAAAAGGATAGGCTCGGAGGGTTGTACTTTAGAATTTAACCATCTCTTCATTAATTAATATCCCCTTCCTTAACCAAAAATAACGAAGACCATGAAAAAGGATAGGCTTAGTATAGGATTTACTAGGGGTATCCAGCACTAAAAAGATTGCATGACAAGGGTGTGTGATAGTTATATATCGTGGTACCATCATAAACAATTACATGTTTAAGACATGGGTTTAATCAATAAAGCCTCTTACAAGCAAGATCCTAATTTCTCATATATGGACTTGAGAATGCATTCACACAAAAACAAGTTCCTAGAATTAAAATATACTTCGGTACACTCCATATAAAACTAAAAAATCCAGATCTCAATGCTCCAGACAAGGCGACAAAACCAATATACACATCCGTAAAACGACGGAAAAGATACACATATTGCTCCCGCTTGATCCTTAACTCGAGAAAGCTAAAGGTATAAAACTATCTGGGTGAAAATAAATGGATACACAAATTCCTTAAACGATCTTAAAAGACAAACCACACATTTTTGGAGGAATTTTGAGGTTTTTGTGCTAGACATAACACATTCCTACCATTATACGCTATTTAATACTCGGTTTTCATTTCGTCGTATGTGTCATAAAAAAAATTAATTTGGGTTAAAATTACCTTTGATGCTACTTTTCGATATATACCCATCAATTAAGACAAGCAAATGGCAAATGAAAGAATAGTTTCTAAGGCTTATTTCCCCCCTACACTTAAGTTGAACATTGTCCCTAATGTTCTATAGAAGTACCCGTAAAAACGAATAGGGAAAAGAAAACAAGTAAAAGAAACTATTACTCCTCTGGTTTGCTCAATAATGGAGAACAAACATGCGATAACTGGTTAAATTGTCCTCCAAGAATCATCCAATAAAACTTCCTAAGAACTTCAAGCTTTCAGTTCATCAAATATAACCTGTAATCAAAGACAAAGACAACTATACCAAGCATAAAATGTGCGATATAATAATATACAATGTGAAATTAGGTTTGACTCTATAAAGTAGTAAAGATAGGATGAGAGAATTGTTAGACTCATGGCTTTACAGGTTTATAAAAGAATTACAACTTTCTTAACTGTTGTACAAGTTTTATTTTAGAAAATACTTAAAACTTTTGAGTTTTCTTGTATCTGGGCATTTGACGCCATCAGAAATATCCTGACGCCATCACAGGTGTCGTGGTGATGGCGTCACGTGTAAATCGTGACGCCGTCTTCACGCTCTGTGAAAACTTAATTTTTGTTTTTGATGAAAAATTTCCTGCACTCATTCTTATATGTTATTTTCTTATACAAAATGCTGCATAAAAACCTGAGAATTAACAATTCAATCATATGACTCGAAACTGATGCGAATTAATCTAAACAATATATTTCAAATGTTTGAATTTGGTTCTAAAAACCAGATAATTCTCATACACTTGTTTTGTTACAAAATACCTTTAATTGCAAATAAGACAAAGTTATAAACAAACAAAGCATGATTACAAACTAATTCAAACATGATAAAACAAACGATAAAGAATTAAAACACACAAGACACTCCTAATATACAAGAAAAGTAAATATTGGGTTGCCTCCCAAAAAGCGCTATTCTTTATTTACGAGTCTTGTAGCTAGACTTAAAGTCACACGTCCTTACGTGACTTCATGAATGCTCACGTGTCCCCGAATGAGCCATTCTTTCATACTTTCATCCACTTGGTATTCAGGACCTAGGTTTAAGCAATTTTTGTACATGAATTTATTTTTTTCATAGGCATTCTTGATTCCGTTAGTTAGATCTTTTTGATTTAGCACAAGGATGGGTGGGATCTTACTCCATGATACGTGCCCCTAATGTTTAAACCTAAGTATGGTGCGTGGCATTTGGAATGTGTAACTATCAATTATCCTATTGAAAGACATTAATCCTTTGGTGTAATCATATTCGAGTTTAGTGATTTTCCTAAAGGGTTTACCCATTACAACTTCTGCCTTATTTATCTGAATAAATTCTCCTATGTCTTCTAATACCACAAAGTCCGTGATGTAGGTAAAGCTGCCTACAAACACGTAGACATCCCTAACAATAGCAAGTAAGTTTTTTCCTATACTTTCTAATCCTTCTACCATTATAGTGTTGTATTCTTTACACGTAATAATGTTCATTGGTAAGAAGGGGTCAAAGTAAGCCACCGACTTCCTAAATCCAATCATACATTGGAATGCCAGTCATCCCCATCGAAACAATTGATTTCCTTTTCTTGGCGTAACATTCCAACATTTTTGTACTCAATCAATTCATTAAGCACTTCACCGCCATCTGAATCATTGTATGAATGAGGAAAGGGAGAAACAAGGGGTGTGTCAACTGATTCATCATCGGACTCAAGTTCATTCATATTAGTCTCATTAGGTTGGTTGGTGAAGTTATTAAGTAATCGTTCAATACTCTCTAAGTGAGAGTCAACAAAGGCCGAAATTCTTTGTAGGTCATAGAGCTCTTGGACTGCTTGTGGGCGTAGCGCAACTGGTAGGACAGGGCGGCTACTTATTGGTGGTGGATTCGCGTTCTCCATAGTGAAGAATAGAACAGTCAATGAAAACTACGAACAAACACACAGAGAAAATATAGACTACGAGAAAGCTAATATGCGGAAATTAAATTCTCACTTGAAAGGATTCAAGCAAGTAGAACTAAGCTAAACTATGATAAAACCTAACTATTCCCCACGCAGCGGCGCCAAAAACTTGATGCGGTTGTCGTAAGGGACTTCTACAAGAAGTTTTACAACTCCCTAGGCAGAGTACCTAACCGTTGTAGTAGTAGTATAGGCAAGACTCGAGGGTTGTTATCGTTCTCTAGGGGAATAAGTTGGGAAGGCTTGATCATGGTCTAACAGAATTCTAGAGGTTGAGAGAAGATTATTTTTGTGTTTTTATATTTTATGGAAAGCAAGTAAATCATATATTTGAGAGGTTTGGTTGGTTTTAGCTATTAAACTAAATAATAAACTACGTTAATGGTGACAACAATATAATAAAAATATTGTATTCATTTAATCATGTATTACTCCCTAGATTGCTTCTCCTAGTGTTGTTGATTTGTCACACTTGTGATGATCAATTTAGTTATTTCTTAAGTCATGAACGAATTACACGAACCCGCCGTCTATTTAATATTCTGTTAGGGCAACGCGCAAGTATGGTAGTATGAAGACTATTACAAGGTCCCTAAGAGTATATTAAATGCATGTGAAATATATTAAGAGTAGATGAACCATATTAGGGGGCAAGGTAGTATAAAGACTGTTACCTGATGGTATCCTTTCTACACAATCATGTTTCCCTGACATATCAACAGCGATAACAGACTGAGTGCTGGTTTTCTAAATCCTAACTGCATATTCATCACAAGAAACAACGCCACTAAGATCTACATTCTAGGTTTCATACAATCATAAATGAATACAATAACGATTTTAGCCAAGCATGTTAAAGATAAAGCAAAAACAATAAATAATCAAACAACAAGACATATTGAATGATTAAGATAATCTTACTTGATTAAAACATGAATTGAAGGAGTTACAATAGGGTTTTGTGGCCCTAAAATTGTCCTAATAAGCTGCCAAACGAACTAGGGTTGTCTCCCTTTTTTTACTCTAAAATTACACACTTAAAACCCTAAAAATGGATTTATATATATAGATTAATCGCTGCGACGGCGTCGCGTTTTAATCGTGACAACGCGACGCCGTCGTAAAAGAGAATATTCTAGATCTTAGGCTGGGTCGTGCGAGCTGACACTATCGTGAAATCTTGTGACACAGTCATGATATGAGTTGTGATGGCGTCACGTGTATTTTGTGATGCCGTCTCCATCCGCTGAGACCATAATCTTAAGAGATGTTGGTGTAGGTCCGTAGTCTTGTCCGTTTCTTCTCCAAATGAGCCCAAGTCACGTGTATTTCCTCTAAATGCCTTCTAAATGCTAAATACCTCAAAAGGAACGATTAAGTACCTATTTTGGGCATAAATGCATGATTTAGGCGGGTTAAATGACCCCAAAAAAGTGTATAAAATGACACCTCATCAGAACTATATTCCTCCAGATGTACTTTTACGAGTATCAAGGTAACCTGCATGGTCGGCATCTGAAAAAGCAATTAGTTCAAAACTAGAATCCTTCGGATACCTGAGTCCCATATTAGTGGTTACCTTTAAGTATCAAAAGATCCTTTTAACCTTTTTGAGGTGCTTTTCTATTGGTCTAGCTTGATAACTTGCATAGTAGCATACTGCTTGCACAATATCTGGTCTGCTGGAAGTCAGATACATGAGTGACCCGATCATACTACGATATTGTGTTTAGTAGCCATTGGAGTACCAATGCTATCACATTTCTCCATACATTGCTTTTTATGTATTTCCAAAGTGTACTTGGCCTGATTGATGAAGATACCTCATGGGGATTTGTGGATCTAAATTCCTAGAAAGAATTTTAGTTCCCACATTAAGGACATCTCAAATCTACTATGCATTAATTTTTCAAATCTTTTCAAAAATTTTGAGTTTATGGACCCAAAAATAATGTCATCGACATAAATTTGCATAAGTAGAATGAAAACAATTTCCGTAGTTTTGAGATAAGGACATAATTTATAACATTTCACATTTTTAGGTCATTTCCCGACTCAGTTATTTTCATTATTTATTTTTAGGGTTTTACGCGTCCGCTTTTAATTATTATCTTATAGTTAAATCGCGTAAACTAAAAATCATCATTCAACGTAAACGGACACCAAACAAGTTAAAGTTTACATCAAGCAAGTGTTATATGATTATTAAGAATATAAATTATAACCTTTCATATTTTATTTTTATTGGTTACGTAAAACGCTTACGTTTCGCAATAAAATACATTTAGACATACCCGGGAAATACCTAAACTTATCTAGACTCAAACCAACACCCACTTTTTTTCCCTAAACATAAAAATTGTACAATTTTTGTGTCATTAAGCCTATAGGGGCCGGTTATGATTAAACATAACACAAACATAAGGCAAACATTATATAATTTTAGATATTAACCAACTTAAGTACATAGAAGCTCATATATCTAAACATTGTCTAATCATGTGTACCCTAACTCAAATCCTAGGAATCCAATGGTGTGGGAAGGAACAAAAATAACTTACATACCCTTACAACATGTACCCTTAACCTATAGCATACCATAGTTAGTTTAAGGATGAAGGTTTAGTTAGTTTAAGGTTAAGGAAAACTTAAACACTAACACACTTTGCCTTGTTTTTCTTTCATTTCACACGGCCCAAGGACCATTGGGTAATACACACAAATCTTGGCTAGATCTTGTAAAACATATGATTAATTAAGGCAATGTACTTAACAAATCTTATACAAGATTTGTATCTTGTGTTTCCTTCCCTTTAGCCAACTCGTCACCCATACATACAACCTAACAAATCTTGCATAATCTTGTACATCACTAAATTCATTAATACTTGTACTTAAACAAGCTTGAACTTCCCTAAAAACCACCTAAGCATGTACTTAAACTACTACTCCTCTCTATCAAAGGAGACATTGCAACATCCGGCAATTTTCGGAATTTCAAAAGACTATTTTACCCTTTGACTTTTTAGGTCTGACTTGACTTTTTGACTTTTGGTCATTTATTGTCACATAAAAGCGATTACCGCGTGACCGGTAAAATTTTCGGAACATATTTTAGATAATAAATCATATTTATTATTACATTTCTCATGTGCAAGTTATTTTTAACTTATTTAACTTGAAAACGAAAAAAAAAAGATATATGTTATTCCTAAGCTGACTTATCAAAAATGACCCACTAAATCACGTTTTCGCGACCCGGACTCTAAAGCAATTTGATGAAAAACGACATTCCTGACAACTTTTTAGTTTTACCCGAGACTTGAAAAAAAGCAGAAAGGGGCTAAAACAGCCTCGCAAAATTTTGAAGACCGCATACAACGCGTACTGACACAAAAATAATTAAATTTTATATTTAATTATCACTTTTCATTAAATAAAGATATTTAATAAATTATTTAATATTTTCATGCAAAAGCTGAAAAACCAAGCAATAACGAAGGAGATGACATTTTTAAGTTTACAATAATTAAATGGATAAAAGTGATTTTATACAAATGCCTACTGTTACATATCTGATATATAAAAATAATTATTTTATAAATATAGTACTTTTCATAAGAAATCCAAGGACGTAAGAAACTCGAAAAACGGATTTAAAATGAAGGTGATACGTTATTTACAAGTTTAAGTTAAGAAGTATTTTTATAAAAGTAAATTTATAAAAATAAGTTACTGTTCACGACAGTATACTGTTGGGAAATAATTTTCATAAATAGAGCTTTTAATTACAAAGACGTGGACATAGGAATCACTAAAAACTGAATTAAAACGAACGAGATACAATTACAATACGATTTTAATAATTAAAGTTATAAAAAGTATTTTTATAAACTTTCACTTGCTGTTACTATTCATAACCGTACCAAACAATATTATAAATATTAATATTTATTTGACTTTCAAATTCGAATTTCAATACATGTAATGACAACGCGAAAAGGATTAAATATAAGTAAGTTATGACATTTGGAGTTACGACGATTAATTTTATTAAAGCTGTTTTATATAATTTTATAAAAACAATTACACCATTTATATAATATAATTATATAATCAATAATAATATTAAAACATGTATTATTAACAAACGATCAATTGTGAGACGAAAACCACACTTTATTTTATGAATACAAATACAAACACTATTAGGTGGTGGTGTAACTATATAACTTGTGGTGTAGTACTGTTAAGTACATTGTACTCATACGAACTACATTTAATTAGGTTGCATTCGGATTTCGCTTGTCGACTCACTCACTTGATTCATATTATCAACACTATTCACTAAGGTGAGTTCATTGCCCCATGTTTTACTATATCAATGATTTACGACTTTTGAGGTGAGAAACATGCATTGTTTTACAAATTGGACGCAAGTGGACATTTTATCATGATTGCGTATTTGCCTAAGTAGCGATAACCCACTGTGCCCATTATCATGAACTGTCAATTACTTTGTGTGAGCGCGAATGTTATAAATAGATCTATTTAGGATTGACATCCCCGTTCGGGTGAGTAGCACTCATTGTGCCAGTTTTCCGGACAACGGACGTATACCATGTCGGATGCAGGATGTTACGGGTTAGAACATCATCACGGGCAATGTTGGCAATTTATATTGCAATTCATACATGTCGAGCTTCAGTGTCATGAGCTTAGGGAAACGTAATTACATTTTTGTGATTTTTGCATCTGTTGCATTATCACGGGGAAAATCTTGCGGTCCTAAATTACATTTTTATAAACATGATTTCAACAACTTTATGTTGACATTTAAAGCATGTTTTCTCAGTTCATATGACGCACGAGGTGCTAAGGATACATTCGGGATACTCTTTTGGGGTGTCAGAATATAAAAGATTTGGTTTCATTACATCCTTAGGGATATTTGTTGCTGTTCTATAATCTTGTTATATTTCTTTGTTGAACTATTTAAGCGGTTGTGCTTTTGTATTAAACTAAATTTCAATAAATCAATTGTATTCACATTTCAACGAATCTTTTAGATGGTAGTTCTCATTTCTTGTGCCTATTGATCTTGAAGTAACGCTCCCAGAATTATTATTCGATATCGTAACACTATTTGGAGGTGTTACAGATGGTATTCTAGAGCCAAGGTTACATGTGAACTAGGTCAAATGTTTTTACTTAGACTATAACCGTTTTTTTTCAAACATTGCATCATACAAAGGGATTTTCATGGACCATTCATTCATGCATTACTTGTTGCATTAGTTAGGTATACTAGATGCTGAGTATTCACATACATGTTTATAATATATTAAGTATATTATTATGGGTCTTATATATGTACTAATGTAAACTCTGTTTGAGTGTTACAGATCCTGTCTTTTAGCATTCATGTCTTCATCCACAGTTACCTACACATCTGTCTACACTGATTCCAAGCCAGGGAGAGTCTTTTGGGGAGCTAATGAGGAGCCGTCTGATGGAGGCCCTCCACGAGTCATCGTATACGGATATGATGGACTCCCCATGCAGCCGATAGCTCTACCATCTCCTGACTATGTACCCGGACCTGAGCACCCACCATCTCCTGATTACGTGCCCAGTCCTGAGCACCCACCTTCACCTGTTGATGTACCATATGCACCGGAGCCTGAGTACCCCGAGTACTTAGCACCATCTGATGCTGAGGCACCCTTGGAGGACCAGCCTCTACTTGCTGATGCCTCACCAACTACCTTATCACCAGGCTACGTGGCCTACTCTGATTCGGATGAGGATCCGAAGGAGGACCCCGAGGAGGATCATGCTGACTATCCTGCTGATGGAGGGGATGGTGATGATGAGCCCTCTGACGATGATGATGATGATACTGATGATGAGGATGAGGAGCCCTTTGAGGATGAGGATGATGACGAGGAGGAGGAGGAGCACCTAGCTCTGGCCGACTCTTCTGCTGTACCTATTGTTGACCCTATTCCCTTAACTGGGGATACAGAGGCATTTGAGACCGATGAGTCTACACCTACACCTAGATGACCTCAGACTAAGATCCCCTTTCCTCAGACACGTCTCCGTAAGGCATGAAAGACTGTCATATTTGAGCCACTGATGTCAGCATCCATGGAGGCACGCATTGCTGAGCATGCTGCCGCACCTACACCACCACTACCTGTAGCATCCCCACCATCACCACTCACTACTAGCCCTACTGATGCAGGGGTACCATTGGGCTATAAGGCAGCTTAGATTCGGATGAGATCTGCATCACCACCCTTATTACTTCCATCTACTTCCCATAGGACTGATATTCCTGAGGCTGGGATGCCGCCTCGGAAGAGAGCGTGCCTTACTACTCCCGCTCTCGGACTCGAGATCAGGGAGAGTTCAGCAGCTGGTGCTGCGAGAAAGCCAGGGACTACTCAAGAGGCTGACCTTAGGCGAGACAGGGTTATGGAGACGGGTTATAGGATTACCGATACTTGGGATGAGATTGTTGAGGCCATGCTGGAGGTAGCACCGACCACCTTGGAGGGGGTCAACCAGAGAGTGACAGAGCTTGCTACTACTGTTAGGCAGGAGAATGAGGAGTCCCAAGTGCGATTCGAGGATGCGCAAGATGGCCGAGCTTATCTGAGAGCCCGAGTCAACACGCTATTTCCAAAGAATAGGCCCATATCATTCATCGCCACAACAGCTATGATTTAGATAGATGCGGCCATTATCTCGAATGGCATGGACTGATTCAGAGGACAGAGTGCAGCCATAGAAGGCCCAATGTTAGGACACTAGAGGCACAGGTTGCCACATTGATTGCTCAGACCTCATTACTTCAGACTCAGTTAACTATAGCACTTAGACGTATTGAGATACTAGAGGCTAGAGATCCAGAGCCTCAGGATGAGCCAGCTGAGGCTGGCATCAGCTGTTAGTCATGTATCATTTGTATCTATCCTATATAGCCTATTAAGTTTATGGGTTACTCCCAGCTAATAAGCTGTATGGACTTTTATTTTATCTTTTAGCTATCATTGTATGTCATGTTAAGTATTATGGGTGATCCCCAACTAGCATTGCCTTGGGACCCATATTTTTCATTTTAATCTCATTTGTACTGATCATAGTTGTAATCAAAAACTACATGTATGTTTATCGATGTGTATGTATGGATGTTGATATTATTTATGTCATTGTTGATTCACTTTAGGTTTGTACATTTCACTGTATGTTGTGATCTCATTTTATTTATTATGCATATGTCATGTTACGTTTATGATTGTATGAAATATAACGTGTATTATATTTTCTTGTGATTTTGAAGAAAATGGCACCAAGGAAAAGAACCACAAGGGCATCACCAGTCACAACAACCACCCCCACCTCTACACCTATCACCGATGCTCAACTTAGGACACTAATAGAGCGAGGCGTTGCTGCTGTGTTGGCACAACGTGATGCGGACAGGAGCAGAAATGGTGATGACAGCCATGATTCAGGAACTGGTGGAAGAAGACAAGTGTCTACTGTACGTGAGTGCACTTACACTGATTTCCTAAAGTACCAGCCTATGAATTTCAAAGGTACTGAAAGGGTTGTCGGACTGACCCAATGGCTAGAAAAGATGGAATCTGTTTTCCACATCAGCAACCGCACTGTCGCATGCCAGGTCAAATTTGCAACTTGTACTCTTTAAGGAAATACCTTGACATGGTGGAACTCCCACGTTAGGGCTGTCGGACATGATATTGCATATGCAATGCCATGGATAACTTTGAAGAAAATGATGACCGATAAATACTGCCCAAGGAGTAAGATCAAAAACTTAGAAACTAAAATGTGGAACTTAAAGGTAAAAGGAACCAATGTGATGAGTTATAACTAACGCTTTCAAGAGTTGGCGTTGATGTGTGATAGAATGTTTCCTGAGGAATCGGATGTAGTTGAAAAGTATGTCGGTGGTCTTCCTGATATGATACATGGAAGTGTAAAGGCATCAAAGCCCAAGACGATGCAGGAGGCAATTGAGTTTGCCACTAAACTGATGGATAAAAAGATCCTCACTATTACTGAACGTCAGGCTAAGAATAAAAGAAAGTTTGAGGACACCTCTCGAAACAACCAAAACCAACAACAGCCATTCAAAAGGAACAATGTGGCACAGGCTTATACTGTTGGGCCTGGTGAGAAGAAACCATACGGAGGGTCTAAACCTCTGTGCCCCAAATGCAACTATCACCATGATGGGCCGTTTGCTCCCAAGTGCACTAACTGCAAAAGGATTGGCCATTTGGCCTGTGACTATAAAATCGGCATGTTGCTGCCAACAACAACCAAAGAGCCTAAGGGACAAACCAAAGAGTCCTTACTTGCTTTGAGTGTGGAGCTCAGGGTCATTTCAGGAGTGATTGCCCAAAGTTAAAGAACGGGAATCAGGGAAATCGGGCTGGGAATGGTAATGTTGTAGCAAGAGCTTATGTTGTGGGCACTACCAGGACAAACCCGAACTTTAATGTTATCACGGGTACGTTCCTCCTAAATAATCGTTATCATTGAATTTATTATATCGGTGTCGCTAGAAAAGTTTTCGAATCTACTCGCATTTAGCTCTTGATTGATATCATCCCAACTACACTATCCAAGGTTATGAATGTTGAGTTAGCCGACGGTAGAATGATTTGGGTATAATACACTTATACGGGGTTGTACGTTTGAATTTTCTAATCATCCATACAACAATCGACTTAAATGCCCGTAGAAGATGGGTATTATTGGACTCATTATCGGTATGGAATGTTAGCTAAATATCATGCCGTAATCGTTTGTGATGAGAAACTCATTTGTGTTCCCTTTGGAAACAAAATTTTAACTTTTCATGGTGACGAAAGCAACAACAGACACGAGTCACGATTAAACATCATCTCGTGCACCAAAACACAAATGTATTTGCTGAAGGGATGTCCTATCTTTTTGGCACATGTTACCACGAAAAAGGTGGAAGACAAGTCGAAGGAGACTTAAAGACGTACCAATAGTTTAAGACTTTCCTGAGGTATTTCCCGAGGACTTGTCGGGTATTCCACCAACCCGCCAAGTGGAATTTCAGATCGATTTTGTTAGCCTCAAAATATTGAGTCGAACATGAATTTGTCCATTATGTATTTTAGTCTCGGTCAGTTAATTAGTTAACGTTGTAATAGGAAAGTATCGGGAATCGGGCTTGATAGTTAATCTAATATTGTATATATTTTGGGTTTAATCTTAAGCAAAACCCAAGCCCGGGTCCTAGTCAAATATCCTGGACGTCACTTTATGTGTCGGGGTATAAATACTTTTTCTTCTTTAGAAAAAGTAACCAAGTTGTTCATTCTAAAATAATTCCACTTTTCCTATTTTCTCTCATCTCTCTCTATCTCTTCTTTCTCTCTCTACAAAACAACTCACCTATCTTTCTCTTTTCTAGTTCGATTCGTGGTTCGTTATATGAAGTGAAGTGTGATACAAGATCCTACAATTGGTATCAGAGCAAAGGGTGAATTCGTGATTGATTATTGTGGTTAATTAGCTCAAATTCGTAGCTTATTTTGTGCTCAAATACCCATGGCTCAAAATTATTTTGTGAGCTTATTTGGTTAGTTAATCTTGTTGTTTTCTTGTCCTACATAATAAAGAATATGTATTGTCTTTGCCATTGAACAGCATAGTTACACAAGATTAATTCGAAATCTAGCTTAAAAGATTCGAATTTATTTGGTGTTCTTCATGGAGAGTTGCCTCATTATTGAAGATCCACAAAGAAAAACGAGTTAAGGTGTGTTTAAACTTCGAATACACACTTAGAATTGAATGTTTCTAACCTAATTCGTGGGCAAACGCTTATTTGAGTGATTTTGAAAAAAATTGAAGTTGTAATTCTTCGTGGCGGTTTGAGTATTTTATTATACTCTAGCCGACGGTTTGACCTGGTCAACTGCGAGTTGAATTCATTTAAATATTTTATTACCGACGAGTTGACAAAACTCGCGGCGAGTTGCTTAATAGCGGTGGTTTGACAGGTTGCCACGACGGGTTGATTATTATATTGGAAAAAATGAAACGTTATAATGCCCAAATTGAAAATGCATGGCGGTTTGAATAAATTTGAATAAAATATTACCCACAACGAGTTGCTCAAAAGGAAAGGCGGTTTGCATTATCTTAATACACGGCGGATTGTCAATTTCAGCAACGGTTTGCTATTATAATAATACCCGGCGAGTTACTCATATTAAAGCAGCGGTTTGATTAAACAGATAAGGCGGCGATTTGCTCAACACCCTTGGCGGCGGTTTGCTCAACACCCAGACGACACCTTTTTTAGCGACACTTTTTTTACCGAAAAAGTTGAGTAATATGTAATTTTTTATATAGCCTTTATAACTTATTTTTACATCAAATTCAAATTTTGGTAATAGGGTAAAAAAAAATTTCGGTCGACACCTTTTTAGCGACATTTTTTTGGGAAAAATTAAGTAAAATAAAAAAAATTTCTATAGCATTTTTAGCTTATTTTTACACCAAATTTATATTTTGGTAATAGGGTAAAAATAATTTTTTTTCATAATCCAACTGCGCCGAATTCCAAACAAACCAAAACCAAAACCATCGAGAAGGACTTAAACTACACAAATCATTCACAATAAACAAACCATTAACTACCAACGATCATTCATTCACGGTTATCTAGTCATCTTGTAAAATCCCGTGAACGTGAATTGCATACAACCACAATTTCAATCACATCATATCCACTTAAGATCCAACAACTTTCACACTTCATAATTCATAACCATTCATTCATCATGTCTACTCCAATCAATACATTCTCAACAGATAGTCAAATGCACAACAATATCATGGCGGCTGGTTCAAAAGATCGTCCACCGATGCTTGGACCAGGAAGATATTCTCAATGGCGTTCACGTTTTCTACGATACATTGACACTAAAGCAAACATTGAATATATGAGGAAATGCATATTTAATGGTCCATACAAGCTAACTAGTGTAGTAATTGAAGCTGTTGCTACAACAGTAAATGCTCCAGCAGTACCAGAACATGACGAAGCTGAGACAGTACACAACATGTCTGAAGAGAACAAACTGTATTTTAAAGCTGAAAAGGAAGCTATTTTCTTTCTTCTAACTGGTATTGGAGATGAAATCTACTCAACTGTTGATGCATGCAACACTGCTAATGAAAATAATGTGTTTGCCAATGAAAGACGACATTCTGAGCAACCTGAATCCATTAATGACACATATGTTTTGGAG